>JAJTVC010002475.1:0-14450 GCA_022433055.1 Begonia peltatifolia | reverse complement strand
AAATTTCACATTTTCACTTTTCTTCAACCAAAATTCACTCGCAACTAATTATATGCATAAAAAATGGCTATGCTACTCTCACATGTCGAATTTCCACGAAAAACGCTCTCTAATTTGACTTGGAACAAAATCCAGCATAAACTTCTGACGCGCATAACTTCTGCATTGGATATCGGAATCGAACGATTCCAGCAGCCATAGGTCCCTCTAACCACCTAATTTATCCCATAAAAACAAAATTTAAAATGATCAGCCAAACGTAGGCCAAAACGGCCAAAAACAGAAGCTGCCCCAAAGCCAAAAACGTCCGATTCTTGATTTAAATTCTAATTTTACAACTCCTATACACAATTATTCGTATCCCACTTATACATTCTGGCCAAGCTTGCCGGAATTGAAAGGAGGACGAGCACCAAGCTCGACCAACAACAGGGAAACCGACAGGGCTCGCCTTCGGTTTCCCCCCTCTAAATTCCCGGCACTCCCTCCTCAACACTTCAGTCAAAATCACCGAAAATGGAAGGAGGTTGAACCTTACACTTGGCCAAACCGGACAGAACAACAGAGGGAGGAAGACAGACTTACCGAGCAATGGAGTTCTGCACACAACGGGAAAGAAGAGAGATTCTAGTAAGGCGCCCAAATCGTTGGTGGCAGAATTGGTCGGCAACCCGCCCTTCACGGTCGTCGGCAGAACACGCTCGGGCTCACTATCTTCGGAAATTTGAGCTACAGCAACTAAACGACCCAGATCGCCGGAGAATTAACACTCGGTCGCGGTTTCGCTCACACCCTCGAGCTCGACGTCCACCGATCGAAGACCACAACCTCGGCTCCCGATCGCCCTCTCTCCCTTGCGTCTCCCTTCTGCTTTCCCTCGGGTGACAATTGAAGCAGCCGAATGGCTTCTTCCCGAAGCCATTCGGTTGTTAAGCATTTTTTTTAATTATTAAATTACCAAAATGCCCTCACGCTGTTTTAATCGTCCATAATTTTGTTAATTTCCCGACCTCTCGACTTTAAATTCTGAAAACCATCGCAAAAGTAGGCTCCGAGTCTTACAAATTTAAATTTTCCTATTGAAATATTTCTAAAACTCTGGCCGAGATTCAATCAAAATTTCAGAAATTAAAATAATAATAATAAAAAAATCCAAAATTTCCTGGTTATTACATCCCCCCCCACCTTATAAAAATTTTGTCCCCAAAATTTACGTACCGAATAAGTTAGGATACTGCCGCTCCATGTCATCACGCCTCTCCCAAGTAGTCTCCTCTACACCATGGTTGCGCTACATTACCTTGACCAGCGGAATCTCCTTGTTGCGCAGCACCTTCACTGCTGATCCTAAGATCCTCACTGCCTTCTCCTCATAGGACAACGTCGGCTGGATCTCTATATCCTGTTGTGGCACTACCTGAGAGGGGTCGCACATACACTTCCTCAGCATCGAGACATGAAAAATATCATGGATGGCATCCATCGACGCAGGCAACTGAAGTTGGTATGCAGTTCTCCCAATCTGCTTGACAATCGAGAACGATCCCACAAACCGAGGGTTGAGCTTCCCCCGCTTCCCGAACCTTACCACTTCCTTGAACGGCGAGACCTTTAGAAAAACCTCATCGCCCTCATTAAACTCCAACTCCCGGCGTCTCTGATTAGCATAACTCTTCTATCGACTCTAGGCCGCTTCAATCTTCTTCCGTATCACAGAAATCTTGTCGACAGTCTGCTGCAAAATCTCAGGGCCTATCAATCGGGTCTCACCAACTTCATCCCAATATAATGGCGACCTGCACTTCCTTCCATAGAGGACCTCGTATGGCGCCATACCAATGGTGGACTGGAATCTGTTATTATACGAGAACTCTACTAGCGGTAAGAACTTGCTCCAAGTCGCCTGAAACTCCAACACACCAGCCCTGAGCATATCCTCCAAAATCTGTATAGTCCGCTCCGACTACCTATCGGTCTGAGGATGAAAGGCCGTACTGAAATCTAATCTGGTGGCCATAGTCTTATGCAGACTCCTCCGAAACTTAGACATGAACCAAGGGTCTCGGTCCGAAACAATCGACACCGGAATCCCATGAACTCTGACTATCTCCTGAATATACAGCTGGGCAAACTGATCCATTGTATAAGTCATCCTCACAGGCAAAAAGTGAGACGACTTCGTCAACCTGTCCACAATCACCCACATCGCGTCATGGCCCTTGGCAGTCCTTGGTAGTCCCACCAAAAAATCCATGGTGATTCGCTCCCATTTCCACTCTGGTATCAGCAATGGTTGGAGCATTCCAGATGGTCGGTGATGCTCCGCCTTTACCTGCTGGCAGACTACGCAGGCCTCAACATACTCAGCCACTGCTCGTTTCATGTTAGGCCACCAATAGTGCTGCTTCAAATCTCTGTACATCTTAGTGCTTCCCGGATGCACAGAGAAAGAAGATGAATGAGCCTCTGATAATATATCCCTCCTCAGCTCCTCATCCTTCGGGACGTACCACCTATCTCGAAATTTCAGAATCCCATCCTCTGAATGACTGAATTCAGAATCAGGCCTAGCCTCCATACTCGCCTTCAGCTCGCTACACTCTGAATCAGCCTCCTGAGTCTGTCTGATCCGGTCCAGAATAGTCGGCCTCAACGACAAGGCAGAAAGGGTGGCTGCCAGATCAGAAAGTACCTCCAGACCAAAACTCTGCATCTCTGTCACTAACTCAACAGGCCGTATCGTAGTCATGGTAGAAGTCAAAGCTGTCACCCTACTCAAGGCATCTGCCACCACATTCGCCTTCCCCTGGTGATACCTAATCTCCACATCGTAGTCCTTGACCAGCTCGAGCCATCTTCTTTGTCTCAAATTCAGCTCCTTCTGCGTGAAAATGTACCTCAAGCTCTGATGGTCCGAGTAAATCTCGCACTGCTGCCCATACAAATAATGCCTCCAAATCTTGAGTGCAAATACAACTGCCGCCAGTTCCAAATCGTGAGTGGAATAATTCTGCTCGTAAGCCTTCAACTGCCTAAAAGCATAGGCAATGACTCTCCTACTCTGCATCAAAACACACCCCAAACCGATCTTAGAGGCATCACAATAAATACAGAACTTCTCTCCTTCCACGGGCAGCGTCAGTACAAGAGCCGTAGTCAACCTCTGCTTCAATGTGTGGAAGCTGTCCTCACACCTGCCGGTCCATTCATACTTTACATTCTTCCTGGTCAGCCGGGTCAAGGGGGTTGACATCTTAGAGAACCTTTCAATGAATCTCTAATAATATCCAGCCAACCCCAGAAAACTACGTATCTCGCTAGCACTGGTCGGTCGCGGCCACTCCTTTACAGCCTGAACTTTCTCCGGATCAACTGAAATACCCTCAGAGGAGATCACATGCCCCAAGAAGTGAATCCTGTCCAACCAAAACTCGCACTTTGAGAACTTAGCATACAACTGATGCTGGCTCAAAATAGTCAATACAATCCTCAGATGCTCCCTGTGCTCCTCCTCACTCTGTGAGTAGATCAGAATGTCGTCAATTAACACAATCACAAAGTTGTCAGGTACTTCCTGAACACTCGGTGCATCAGATCCATGAATGCTACAGGGGCATTGGTCAACCCGAAAGACATAACCAGGAACTCGAAATGTCCGTACCTCATCCTGAAGGCCGTCTTCGGTACATCCCTCTCCTTCACCTTTAACTGATGATAGCCGGACCTCAGGTCGATCTTAGAAAACACTCGGGCACCCTGCAGCTGATCAAACAAATCGTCAATCCTTGGCAATGGATACCTGTTCTTCACCGTCAACTTATTCAGCTCCCGGTAGTCAATACACATACGTAGGGATCCGTCCTTCTTCTTGACAAATAGAACTGGCGCTCCCCAGGGTGAAAAACTAGGGCGTATAAATCCCTTATCTGTCAGCTCCTCCAACTGAGCTTTCAGCTCCTTAAGTTCAATAGGTGCTAATCTGTAGGGGTTCTTGTACACCGACTCAGCACCTGGGAAAACATCTATCTCGAATTCAATCTCCCTATCAGGGGGCAACCCCGGCAATTCATCACGGAACACCTTCGGGAACTCCTGCACAATAAGAATATCCTGTATCCGAGCATCGCTCGGTGACTGCGCATCCTCAACACTTGCCAAAAATCCCTGGCAACCCATGCCTAACACCCGTGGAGCCTGACGCGAAAATATAGCAGAATTCCTGGCAAGACCCTTACCTGCTTTAAATGTGTAGCTCTCCCCACTCGGGGGCCAGAAATGAACCTCTCTGGTCCTGCAGTCAATCTCTGCATGATGTCTGAATAGCCAGTCCATCCCCAAGATTACCTCATAACCGCTCATATGGAGAATGACTAGCTCGGCATATAACTGCTTGCTCTCCACTGTCACAACATTGCCCCGCACCACCTGTTCTGAATACAAATGCTCTCCGGATGGCATGGTGACATCATAATGTCGCTCGGCGGGACTGAACTCCAAGTTGGCCTTAACCACAAAGCTCGTCGACACAAATTAGTGTGTAACGCCCGTATCAATCAAAGTATAAGCTGCCACACCAGAAACAAAAATATTACCTGCTATCACTGATGGCTGGGCAGCATCATCTGGCTCAAACAGGGCAAAGACCCGCGATGTAACTCTGGCTGACGACCTGCTCGCCACTGGACATCTGCTGGCAAAGTGTCCCACCTCATTGCAGTTGAAACAGCAATTCTGACGCGGTTTCGGGCACTCTCTGGACATGTGGCCCACCTCGCCACAGTTATAACACCTCACTGGGCCCGTCCTGCACTCGCCCAGGTGGCTCCTCTGACACTTCGGGCACACTAGAAACTGTCCCGACCCCTGCGGCCTCTTAGTGCTCCCCTAGCTGCTAGAACTGTCACTAGGCCTCTTCAGGCTTTTCTGCACTGACACCTCCCCACTGGCCTGTGGCAGCGACTCTCTAAATGATCTGCCAGGCTGCTCTCTGGGTACCTCCCGATAACTAGGAAGCTTCGCCCGAGCCTCCTCAATGTCAAGAGCCTTCGCTACCACCTCCTCGTACGGCATGCCTCGGGTCCCCGCAATCCGCATGCCCATATAAATATCTGGCTTCAGGCCCTGCATAAACTGGTGTACCTTATTCTCATCGAGGCTCACCAAATGTCCTGCAAACCGCGACAAGGCCTCAAACTGCAGTACATATTCGGCCACGGTGCCGGTCTGCTTCAACTGTGCAAACTCTACCATCTTTTGTGTCCTGACTGAATGACTGAAATACTTGCCGAAAAACACCGACTTGAACTCCTCCTAGGTCATGGCCCCCACATCTCTCGTGGCCACCACAGTATCCCACCAATGGCTCGCGTCCTTGGCAAGATAGAACGCCGCACTAGAAACTATGTCCTGCTTCTCTACCTTGGCAAAACTCATCATCCTCTCAATACTCCGTATCCACTCCTCAGCACTGAGAGGATCCGGAGATGATCCGTCAAAGGTCGGGGGTCTAAGTCTGTACAGCCTGTCACCCCCTCTGTCAGACGAACCCTGGGCGCTAGACTGACCCTGGTCATCCCTGCTCATAAACCTCTCCAACTGCTGAGACTGACGGTGGACCAACTCGGTAAGCTGCCAGACAGTATCATTCATGTCACCCATAGCTCTAGGAGGCGCCTCTCGTCGTGACCGCCCTCTACCTCTACCTCTCGCCTCTCCTGACATTTTCTACCTTTAACAAAATATAAAGCTCATATTAGTACTATAATAAATTCAAATCTAAACACTTACAGTTGGTGGAGTGCTCCCGTGCAGCAGCTGGCGGTGTTAGGTAATCCTCTGAACGACGCCAACCTCGTGGCTCTGATACCATAACTGTAACACCCCGAGAAACCCCGCGTTCCCGGTGCACTACAATGCATCTACACACTAACATTTGACATAACTCACTCAATTTAATACCCCTTTCGTTTTCAAAAGAACATTTGTGAGTATGAAAAATTTTCGACTCGATTCGAAAACAACTTGCGTCCCGAAGAGAGAATCGAAATCCTAAACATAAAAACTACGCAGCGGAAAAGAAAACCATTTAAGATAGTTTAAGATAAAACGGTAAGACTCGACATCTTAGAAAAGAATCCAACGCACCCCTCGAACTACACAATCCGTTACCGCGCACTCACGTTCCCGCTTTGACTCCCCGCGCGCACTCTCGCAGTGCCGCACATGCCAACTCCACGTCACTGTGTCTCGCGTATGCTCACAGCGCCGCGTGCCCCACGCACCCTGCCACTGTACAGCACGTCCGCGCGCACGCCTTCACCCGGCGTCGCACGACCGATGAGCACCCGCAGGGCCGCGTGCCCCGCGCACCTGTGATCACGCCGCACTCCCACGCTCATCTACTCTTCTCTAACATTCACTGTTCACATCTCAACCAATTCCATATCCCCTCGACTCCCAACCTCTCTCCCAAAATTTTGACAGAGCAACGGCTAAAAACTGACTATCCCAAAATTTAAACCCTGCACACAATTCACCATAATCCAACAATATTTAACTATCAACCATCCAAAGAAAACCACCATAACAAAATCAGAGTTTAAGAACAACGAAAACCCATCAAATACAAATGAAGAAAGTCCCCAGTATAGAGTAATATCATACTCTAACATATAACAATACGTACGTGTCCCTAAAACACTAAAACCCCTCTATACAACCTAAAAAAAATCAACGTCTATACAACTCCGCTGTCTACACAAATACCCGACATAAAATAATAAATCCACTATCACCTAACACCACCACGGGTCGGGTCGCCCTAACAAAATCTGTCATCCGGTGCCTCGGGCGCATGCCGCCAACAATCCTACGCCTCTAGACTAGGCTCTCGAGGCTCACCAGCAGTATCGTCAGCACCTACACCACAGAACACCCAACATAAGCCTAACGCTCAGTAAGTAATGCGACATGAAAGTAAAAGCCGACAATACAATCCTATCACATGCAGTCTCTACACTCACACTCATGTTGTCACATCTGTGACGCGTAGTGCAGCCGCACCAGGATAAGGAGGAACCTCACGCCACCCTACACCCTGACACGTCGCCACCATCCTAGACTCCCCAGCAACGAGGCCCACAAGCTACACATACGCATCACCATACGGCAACCACATCAGGGTAAGGGTGTACCTCGCGTCACTCTACACCCTGACACGTCACCCCCGTCCCAGCCTCCCCAGCACGGGGCCACAGTTGCCACACACACACGTTTCGTGACAGCCCAGCCAGCCCACCCCTCGAGTAGGATCCGCGACTGGTGTTGCACCGGCCCACACACTAGTAGGATCCGCGGTACCACTGCACATATGCTTACCGTCAACACATTCACGCCGCATGACGGCCCAGCCAGCCCACCCCTCCAATGGAATTGGCGACTGGTGAAGCACCGACCCGCACACTAGCGGGATCCGTGGTACCACCGCCACACGTCACACCACATGCTCAAAACATGCTCAAAATAATTTTCGTTCACGTTTTTTAAAATATGATGCATGTCAAACAATACGCACGCACACCACAATCAATCACATAAATCCTAAAGTTCTACAATGTAGGCCCACTTGGGCAAGACACATGCATGCACTACTTACTTGGCGTCCTAAGCTCGCTCGAAGCACAGCTTCGCCAAAAGAAAGCCTCAACCTAAAACACAACCAAATCTCGCATCAGTATTTATCTCAAAATTCACCAAATAGCTAAAAATAATCTTCCTTAACTCCACTCATGAAATTTCAACTGAAACGGGTCATCGGTTTGGTACGGCTGAAAACCAGCTTAAAGTTCGGACGAGCATAACTTTTGCGTCCGTCAACGGAATTGAACGATTCAAGTGGCTAAACGTCCTCTTAGGAACCTAGTTTAACATACTAAGACGGATTTTAAAACGATAAACCGCAGATAGGCGAAGAACGCTAAAAACTGAATCTGCCACTTTTATCAAATTTCACATTTTCACTTTTCTTCAACGAAAACTCACTCGCAACTAGTTATATGCATCAAAAATGGCTATGCTACTCTCACACGTCAAATTTCCATGAAAAACGCTCGCTAATTTGACTTGGACCAAAATCCGGCATAAACTTCTGACGCACATAACGTCTGCGTCGGATATCAAAATCGAACTATTGCAGCAGCCATAGGTCCCTCTAACCACCTAATTTATCCCACAAAAATAAAATTTAAAACGATCAGCCGAACGTAGGCTGAAACGACCAAAAACAGTAGCTGCCCCAAAGCCAAAAACGTCCGATTCTTGTTTTAAATTCTCATTTTACAACTCCTATACACAATTAGTCGTATCTCACTTATATATTCTGGCCAAGCTTGCCAGAATTGAAAGGAGGCCGTGCACCAAGCTCGGCCAACAACAGGGAAACCGACAGGGCTCGCCTTCGGTTTCCCCCCTCCAAATTCCCGGCACTCACGATTAGGCCGGCACTCATTTTCCACAGAAAATTATTGGCAGCTCACGATTTCTGCTCGACCCATAGCCATTTGTTTGCAGAAAATCCACCGAAATTACTTCAGGTTAGGTTACATTATCGATTATGAATGATGTAGTTTGATTTTTAGGTAGCTAATGTATGAAATCCAAAAGTTTCACAGAGAGGACGGTCACCACCCTCAGAGAGTGCATCCGATCTTTGTGAATTTTACCAAGCGTACGGTCACCACACTCAAAGGGTGCGTCCAATCTCTTTATTTTTAGAGAGCAGAGGGTGGTGACCCTCTGACAGTGCATCCGATTGCCAATTTGTGGAAGGTCACAACCCTCCGACAGTGCGTCCGATCTATTTGTTTGCACAGAGAGCAGAGGGTCACCACCCTCCGACAGTGCGTCATATCTTTAAATTTGCTAATATCATTTTTTTTCTTTTCGATCTTTGCAGATTATCGTCATAAATGACTGAGAGATTGGTTGATGCAAATGAGCCTGTGAACATAGAGTGGTATTCGGAGGAGCACCCTCCTATATACAGTAATATTCAAGCATTCGATCACTTAGATGGTGATAGAGAAATAGAGGTGCATTCAATATCGCAAACCCTAGACGATGAGTTTCGATCACCATTGAGGTCGAATGATGATGAGACGCAAAGTGTACAAGTAAAGGAAGATAATTCAGATGATTTTGCTTTGGGTAGACCATATAGTTCTTTACAGGTCATTTGAGACGAAATACGAGATTATGCTTTGAAAAATGAATTTGATATCAAATTCGTTAAAAGTGAGAGGACGAGACTCACTGCAGAGTGTCAAGAAGGATGTGATTGGCGACTGCATGCTTCAGTCATGCAAAATCAGTTGACCTTCCAAATAAAGTCTTACATTAGAGATCACAGTTGTGCAATAACATTTGATAATAGAAATGCTTCGGCAAATTGGTTGGCAAAACAATATTCAGATAGGTTCAAAAGTCAACTGGACTGGAAAATTCCTTCTATTATGGAGACGGTGAGAAAGGAACATAGGGTGAACATTATGCCCAGACTTACCAAAAGAGCAAGAAGCAAAGCAAAAGAAATCAATTATGAGAAGGGAGAAGAACAATTCAAACTACTCCGTGCATACTCAGAAGAAATATTGAGATCAAATTCGAGGAGCAAAGTGAAAATATATGGTTACGTGGTGGGTGAGGGGCGGGATAGGAAGATGATATTCGAAAGATTGTACATATGTATAGCTGCTTACAAGAAAGGTTTGCTGGAGCGGGGCAGACCTATTATTTGTTTAAATGGATGTCATATCAAGGGTTCCTGCCCCGGCCAATTACTCACCGCTGTCACTATTAATGACAACAATGGCATATATCCCATTGTCGTAGCCAATGTGGAGTCAGAATGTAAGGACTCGTGGAAGTGGTTTTTAGAGTTATTACAAGATAACCTAGGCACTAACGATGGACGAGGATGGACAGTTGTGTCTGATTGACAAAAGATATGTAGTATTATTATTATTATTTTTATTCGGGCATTGTAGATATATATTGTTTTATACTGAGTTTGTTTTTTTTTTTAAAACTGGAGGGGTTGTCAACTGCTGTAGATGAGACATTTGCTTTACCCGAACACCGCAAACTTCAAAGGATGATTTCAAGGCAAAACATATAGAGATGCGATGTGAACTCCAGCAAAGGCAACCACGAGGGAATATTTCAAGATAGCAATAAAAAAATTTTATAACCTAGACAAGGATGCCCATGCATGACTTCAACGAGTACCGATATCTCATTAGGCTACTCATGCGTTTTCTATAATTCCTAAGTGTGACTTGAGCCTGAATAATTTGTACGAGTCTTTCAATGCAGCTATATTGTCGGCTAGGGACAAACAGATACTGACTATGTTCGAGATGATTCGAAAGAACTTGAAGACTCCCATTGTAAAAAAATACGACGAGATGCTCAAGTTAACTGATGTCCTGTGTCCTAAGATTAGAAAACAGTTGGAAAGTCTGAAAGAGACAGCTAAAAATTGGAGTGTTGATGTAGCGGGAGAAGCACACTTTGAGGTCAACAACGGTAGCGAACAATATGCCGTTTACATTAATGTAGGCGAGTGCAAATGTCGAAGGTGGAAGATTACTGGAATCTCATGTGTTCATGTCATTCAATGCATTAATTTCATGAGACGGCTGCTGGAACAGTTTGTACATCGATGCTATCACCGTGCTACGTATTTGACGATGTATTCAAACTTCATTTGGCCCATTAATGTACAACAAATGTGGCTGGAACCCAATGATCGGACCCCAATCGTTCCGCCCGAGAGAAGGCACCAACTTGGTAGGATAAAAAAGAAAAGAGTGCGCGATGTTGTGTGGTAAATGTCGGCGTCAGGGGCATAACAAATGCACATGTATTAAGATGAGATCGACTTCAGGCACTGCAACTTCACGTGACACATTTATGGGTTTTCAAACATTTGACGGGACGCAGGTATATTTTTTACCCATTGTTCTCATTAACAAACTGTCATTATTATATGTTCTAATATAACTGTCATTTTGTAATAACCCAAAAAATTTCAGATTTTTAAATTTAATTTCTGAATTTTTAATTTAATCTCGATTGTCATTCCAAGAAATATTTTAACGGGTATATTAAATTATAAAACGTGGAGTCTAGTTTGTGATGGTTTTCGAAAATTTTAAAGTCGAGAGGGCGAGAATTTAGCGAAGTTACGGAAAACACATGAGGGCGTTTTGGTAAATTTATTATTTAAATTATTTTATAAAATTAAAAATTTTATAAAAACAACTGAACGGCTTTCGCAAGCCGTTTAGTGTTTGGTTTTGCTTAGCCAGAGCCGAGAGCAAACGCGCGAGAGAGGGCGATTGGGAGCTCAGTTTTGGTCTTCGATCGGGGTGTCCGACGAGCTGAAGCGTAGGCGCGGGTGCGGTTCGTCTCGAGCTGAAAAATTCCAGGTATCTCCTCCCCTGTTTCGGCCTCTGTCGGCCGAGCATGAGGGCTTGGTTCTTTTTCCTTCTCTCCGATGAATTGGCTCGGTGTGGGGGCGATTATAGGCTGTGAATGCTGGTGTTAGTGAGGGGAAGCAGTGGATGCTCGGTGAGAGGGAGAGTGACCGAAAGGGGGGGGGTGTGGATTGAGCAAGATTCGGGCTGGTGCTCGAATCTTCAATTTTTGAGTGGATTATGCATGAGTGAGTGGGATGTGACCGATTACATATAGGAATTTTGGAATTTGAACTGGAATAAAAAATCAGATTGTTGTTTGTTTAAGAGCAGATTCTGTTTTTAGCCGTTTCGGCCTAGCTTTGGTTGATCGTTTTATATTTTGTTTCTTGTAGGTTAAAATAGGTTGTTAGAGGCACGTATGGCGGCTGGAATCGTTTGATTCCGATATCCGACGGGAAAGTTATGTGCATCAGAAGTTTATGTCGGATTTTGGTCCAAGTCAAATTAGTGAGCGTTTTTCGTAGAATTTCGACGTGTGATAGTGGCATGGCTGTTTTTGGTACGTAAAGTTAAATTGAGTGAGTTTTGGTTAAAGAAAAAAAAATGTGAAATTTAATAAAAAGGGGCAGATTCAGTTTTGTGGTTTTTCCATCTAGCTGTGGCTTACTGTTTTAAAATCCATCTTAGTATGTTAAACTAGGATTCTAAGGGGACGTTTAACCACTTGAATCACTCGATTCCGTTAAAGGACGCAATAGTTATGCGCGTCCGAACTTTAGGCTTGTTTTCAGCCGAACCAAACCAATGACCCGTTTTAGTTGGAATTTAATGAGTGTATTTAAGGAATGTTATTTTTAGCTATTTGGTAAATTTTGAAATAAATATTGATGAGGTATTGGTTGTGTTTTAGGTTGAGGCTTTTTTGGCGAAGCTGTGCGTCGAGCGATCTTAGGATGCCAGGTAAGTAGTGCATGCATGTGTTTTGCCCAAGTGGGCCTACACCGTAGAACTTTAGGACTTTATGTTGTTGATTGTGGTGTGTGTGCGTATTGTTTGACATGCATCATTTATTTTAAAAACGGGAACGGAAATGGTTTTGAGCATATTTTGAGCAGGTGATGAGACGCATGGCGGTGGTACCACGGATCCTAGTAGTGTGCTGGCCGGTGCTTCACCAGTCGCGGATTTTGCTCGAAGAGTGGGCCGGCTACTCCGTCACGCGGCGTGGATGTGTTGACGGTGAGGGTGATGGGCAGTGGTACTGCGGATCCTACTAACATGTGAGCCGGTGCAACACCAGTCGCGGATTTCGCTTGAGGAGTGGGCCGGCTGGGCTGTCAGGAAACGTGTGTGTGTGGCAACTGTGTCCCCGTGCTGGGGAGGTTGGGACGGGGGCGACGTGTCAGGGTGTAGTGTGGCGCGAGGTACACCCTCACCCTGATGTGGTTGTTGTGTGGTGATGCGTGTGTGTAGCTTGTGGGCCTAGTTGCTGGGGAGTCCGGGACGTGTCAGGGTGTAGGGTGGCGCTAGGTTCCTCCTTACCCTGGTGCGGCTACACTACGCGTCACAAAAGTGACAACATGAGTATGAGTGTAGAGACTGCATGTAATATGATTGCATTGACGGCTTTTACTTTCATATTGTACTACTTACTAAGCGTTAGGTTTATGTTGTGTATTCTATGCTGTAGGTGACGATATTGCTGGTGAGCCTCGAGAGCCGAGTCCTGAGGCAAAGGACGGTTGGCGGCGTGCGACTGAGGCACCGGACAGCGGACTTTGTTAGGGCGACCCGACCCGTGGTGATGGTAGGTGATGGTGAGATTCGTTGGGTTGTTATTTTGTGTTGGGTATTATGCGGATAGAGGAGTTTGTATAGACGTTGGTTGTACAGGATTGTATAGAGTGGTTGTAGTGTTTTGGGACGCGTACGTATTTTTATATATCAGAGTATGATATTGCTCTATACTGTTGACTTTCTTCATTTGTATTTGATGGATTGTTGTTGCCTTTAAACTCTGATTTTGTTATGGAGATTCTCTGGATGGTTGATAGATAAATACTGTTAGTTTTTGGTGAACTGTGTGCAGGGTTTTAAATTTTTGGGATAGCCAGTTTTTAGGTGTTACTCTGTCGAAATTTCGGAAGAGGGGTTGCGAGTCGAAAGGATATAGAATAGGTCGGGATGTGTATAGCGAGTGCTAGAGAAGTGTAGATGAGCGTGGGAGTGCGGCGTGATCGCAGGTGCGCGGGGCACGCAGCCCTGCTAGTGCTCGCGGGTCATGCGGCGCCGGGTGCGTGGGGCACGTGGTGATGTTAAGTTGGGGCGTGCGGCACCGTGAGGGTGTGCGCAGAGCGTCGAAGTGGGGGACGTGGGTGAGCACCGGATTTGTGTAGTTCGAGGGGTGTTGGATTCTTTCCTAGGATCTCGAGTTTTGTCGGTTTATTTTAAAACTAATTTAAATTATTTTCTTTTCCGCTGCTTATATTTATATTGAGGATTTCGTGTTCCCTCTTCGGGGCGCGAGTTATTTTCGAATCGAGTCGAAAATCTTTCATACTCACAAATGTTCTTTTGAAGATGATTTGAAAACGAAAGTGGTATTAAATTGAGTGAGTTATGTCAAGTGTTAGTGTGTCATAGTGTGTAGACGTACTATAGTGCATCGGGACTGTGTGGGTTTCTCGGGGTGTTACAGTTATGGTATCAGAGCCACGGGGTCGACGTCATTCAGAGAATTACCTAACACCACCAGCCGCTGCACGGGAGCACTCCACCAACTGTAAGTGTTTAGATTTAAATTTATTGTATGACTAATGTGAGTTTTGCATATGTTAAAGGTAGGAAATGTCAGGAGAGGGAGAGGCAAAGGTAGAGGCCGACCACGACGAGAGGCGCCCAGAGCTGTGGGCGATGTGGATGATACAGTCCGGCAGCTTACCGAGTTAGTCCACCGTTAGTCTCAGCAGT
>JAJTVC010002473.1:0-17395 GCA_022433055.1 Begonia peltatifolia | reverse complement strand
AAGATGGAATGCAACTCCTAAGCAGACCCTTATAGCTATCTTATGTTATTGTCTAGAATGCATGCATTTCCGTAGAAATGCAACCACCTTTGGGGACAGATTTTCTTGCTCGATAATTTTAGACTATCAATGAGAGAGGAAAGAGAAACGTAAGAGTTCACCAAGCAACCGTTGAGCTTGTGGAAAAATGGAGGGCTTCTCCACACGATTCACGAATCGTGGACAACCAAACGATTCTTCTAACACTTTTGTTCGGGAAAGGTGAGTCGTGTATTGATTTTGGTAAAAGGTACTACAAACACCAATAACCATATAATTTATAGAACCTAGGTTGGATAATTAGGGTTTGGTATTTGAAAAGGAAGAAGCTTGAATCGTTGATGAAGAGGTGTAAGATGGAGGATCAAGATTGTAATCTGTGTGCACAAATCTAATGGTTGATATACTTTGCTGCAACATGGTAATCAAGGGAGGAGTGTTTGTCATATCATACATCCTTGCCTCCATTATAAGTTGTACCTGCATAAACCATACCATAAATTGTGGATCTTTGGGCTTTCTTGGACTCAGCCTCGTAGTTTATCTTTAACCCAAACCATACCACCATCATACATCTAATTCTAACTAACAATTTAATGCATGATGCAATTTATATAGTTTGTACAAAAAAAAGGCTAGTGTTTGTCCAAAATTAAAAAAAAGTAATGAAATGATTAGATGGTATTTGGGCCGGGAAGACAAATTTTCATTGGGCCTTGAGGTGAGTTTATCCGTTCATCCCAAGTCAAAAGGTGGAGAGGTTAGTCCACATTCATCAAGCTAGGCTCCCATGTGAACTCCTCAACTAGATCAACACGTGCAAAAGAGACAAAGTTATGAGCGACAAGATTAAGTAAAGCAAGGGTCTTCGTTAGAGATCGGGTAACATATCTCTGAGGCACGTCACGTTTTTAGTCCACTTTAAAGAAGTAAAGTATTTTCCAAAAATTTTTTTACAAAGTTTTACGAAAAGTTAACTTAGTAACAACCGAATTACAGGTCATGATAGTATGGTGTCAGAGCACTTGAGTTTTAAAATTAGTTTTGTAAACTGCCTAACAACCCAAGTCACTCTACATAGAGGCGCTTCATCAATTGTAAGTATGTCATTAGAATTTTATTATCCATAGATTCGTTGGAATTGTGAAAATTTTCAAGACTAGCAGCATGGTGAGAGAACATCGAAGAGTCATAGATGAGAGGGATGATGCTATTAGGCAGTTGACTGAATTAGTGAACTGCCAGTCCCAACAGTTTGAAAGATTTATGAATTGGGTGGAACACTGGAATTCTAGTTTTAGTGCAGCAAATGATCAAAGTGGAGACAGGTTTCATCGACTCTGGCCTCCAACGTTTGATGGATTGTGATAGGATCCTCCTTTCACAGAAGAATGGATTCACACAATGGAGGACACATTCGATTACGCCAAGGTGGACAAAAGGGAGAAAGTTTCATGCACCATATTTCACTTTGCAAAGGACGCGAGGTTTTGGTGGGATATGGTCAAAGCTATAACCAATGTAAAGAAGATGTCTTGGGAGGAGTTAAAAATAGTATTGTACGATAAGTACTACAGTAATATTGTCAAGACCAACAAGATGGTGGAGTTTGTCGAGGTGCATCTGACAGGGTCAGTGGCAGAATATGTTAAGAAATTTGAAGCACTGTCTCGTTTTGCGAGCCACCTGGTGAGCAAGAATGAAAACAAAGTCTATTCGTTCTTGCAAGGATTGAAGGTGGAAATCTACCGAAGAGTGAAGATATTTGGAACCCAGAGGGTGTCGTATTCCAAGGTTGTGGCAAAGGTCTTGGAAGTCGAGGAAGCAAAACTCGAGTTCCACAGGCAAAGGGAACCCTCGAAGAGATTTTTTAGGGAGGTTGCACCTTAACAAAACAAGGGGTGGCAGCAGCAGTAGTGAGGAGAAAAAAGGGCTAACGACAATAAGGTTACCCAAGGAGGGGAAAAACACTTCTGAGGGGGGACCGCAGTATGCTTAGTGTCAGAAATGCAAGAGACACCATGCAGGCGAATGCATGCTCGGCTCAAATTGTAACACCCAAAATTTTTCCGTTCAAACTAATTTCAAATTTACGTAATTGTAATCGACAGAGTTTTGGTCAAAATTGAAAGTGGAGAATTTCTACCATTAAGTATAAGATTATTTTGGTACTAATGGTGAAGGAAAAATTTTAAAATTTCAACCGAACAGAGCCCGTATAACAGATTTATCAAACGCTTAAGGGTTAAGGGCAAAATAGTAATTATTATTATTAAAAAAATATATCAAAACAACTTACGGTGTTTTTCTCCCCAGCGCAAAACTCTCCTCCCTCCCTTGTTTTTCTTCCCTCTCCTGCCCGAAGGCTCGGCGATTTCTCCATCCAGCCGAAGAGTCTCCTCCATTCCTCCTTTGTCCCTTCAAATTTAAAATAAATTTCTAATAGATAGTTAGTACTCTAGTTATTTTGAGCGGTAAAAGTGAAGTTAAGGCAATTTATTAGATATTACGGTACAACCAAAGTTGGAGGAATGAGATTTCGAAGTTATAGTGGATTTTTATCCGTATGTTAGTATTTAAGCTAGAAGTAGAAGTAGATTACGAGATTTTATGGAGAAGATTGAGCGTTAGGACAACCGAATGCTCTAATTGTGGAATGATTTTTGTTCGGTCACATTCAGTAGAGCTATAGGTGTTGGATTAAGAATCTGATTAGCCTGTTAGAAATTAGACGTTCTCAGAAGTCCATAGCCTTTCGAACCATCTAAATTGGATGAGTATTGTGATAGCTAGGAATTTCCGAAGTTGGTCAAAAATTGAGATGGATTTAGGGTTTAGTAGAGAGTTTTGATTTCGTAAGAGCTATGACTTTCAAGCTATAAATTTATGAGTTGAACGAAGTACAATTGATGAATGTCTAATTTTATAGGTTTTCCAGTTTAGCGAGCAGTCTACGAAATCCGAGTTGCTAAGTACACCAGATAAGTAATGTAGTAGAAGTTTTGCCTTCAGTCCTACATCACAGTTCAGTAGGATGCATTATACGTTTACTTTATGTTATGCTTTCATGGTTGTGTATCATTGTTTTCAATTAAGAGAACGAGATGAAAATGAATTTCCATGTTTTTAAAAAGTTAAACAGTAGGATGTGAAGAGACGAACAAAATGAGAAAATACGTAAGAAGATAAGAAAGGTTGGGTTGAGTGGTCTTGTCCCCATAGGTGGACCGCGAGGTGTATCACTCTTCCTCCACTTTACGTGGTAGCCTTGTCCGCAGAGGTGGACCGCGAGATGAGTCACTTAACTAGATTGATGTTGGCCTTGTCACTAGAGGTGGACCGCGATGTGTGTCAACTTGATCTAACACGTAAAGAAGAAATCAGTAGTAAGAAGATAAAGAAGATATAAGAAATAGATGAAAACGAAAGTAAAGACGAAACTGTAGAAACTGCATATGTTAGGATGTATTTGTTCAGTGTTTAAGTTTTATGCATTACTTACTTAGCATTAATGTAATAGTTGAGTCTTCTGATGTAGGAGACGACACCATAGTTGGTGAGTACTCCGAGCATGCGCAGGACTAGAAGGCGGTTGGAGGAATACGCACATGGATGATCTGGCCGGCTGATAGGGCGTTTTGACTATGGTAGGCATAGGTATGGGATTTGAGAGTGTAATTGAAATGATTTTTGTGGTTTTGGATCGATTGAATGTATATATGGATTTCAAACTTTAGTAGTCGTTTTCTTTACGTAAATAATGATTTTGAGTTGATGGAAAAATGTGTGTTGGGTTATTATTAGCGTTGAGTCGAAATCCGATTGATTTTTTGAAGTTTTTAAAGTTTTTAAACAGAGTTATGGGGATAAGTGTCGACCGATAGGCATAGTGGTCGACCATACCCTGTAAGTGTCGACTGCGAGGGTCGAGCTGCACAGGTAGAGCCGAAGTAAGTGTTGACCTATGGTTGTAGGTGTCGACAACTAATGTAAAAATGGCAGCGGTGTATACCGCGAAGGTCAACCTGTGCAGACAGAGAGTATCATGGTTTTGACCTGTGAAAGCAGGTGTCGACCACTCTCTTAAATGAGCGTAGAAGTATCGACCAGTGTTCTCAGTGTTGCCGTCTGAAAGACCCAAGAGACACGTAGTGCTGACTGGCGTTTGCCAGTGTTGACCGATGAAAAACCCGAGACAACCCAAGTGTCTACCGATGTTTACAGGTGTCGACCGGTTTCTCTATTTCATGTTTTTATAAAATGAAGTTTTGTTTAAACTGAATTTAATCGAGTTTTTTGCTGCGATGCTATTTAAAATATTTGCAAAAAATGGTCGTTTTACGTCGAGCAACAAAAGTTTTAAATTTTATTCAAATTTTTTGAGCGTAGTGAGTTAGTAGTAGAAGTGTGCAAACCGGGAAATGTATAGGGTTTCGGGGCCGTTACAATTGTGGTATCAGAGTTTTTACCCAACAAGAAGTGTGGCTGACGAGAACGTCGGGCCCTATGAGGAGGGGTGGATTGTGATGGCATGAGGGGCTGTCACAATTCCCACACCGCTTGGAAAAAGGTAGAGTGGACAGTCAATCACTAGTAGGAGGGGATGCTACGAGTGTCAGAGCCAAATAGTCAAAACGTTCAAACGATTACCTAACAGATCCGATCGCTGCACTACGTGCTTCGACAACAGTAAGTGTTTAATTTTAGCTTTAGTTATTAGATGCTTATGGAAAAAATTAACATTGTCCATGAAATTAGCCATAATGTCTAGACGACCAATACGTTCGAATGTACGGAGAGAGGCAGCTGATACGAGAAGTGAGGATGATTCAATGATGATCAGGCAGTTAACCGAATTGGCGAACAACCACTCTCAGTAATTAGGTATCTTGCTGAATTGGGAAGTACAAGAAAGTTCTGGCTCTAGTTCAGGCCATGATTAGTTGGGAGATAGATTTCGGAGGTTACGACCACCGATGTATGAAGAATAGTCGTCGGATCCAACAGCTGCAGAGGAATGTGTCCGTACCATGGAAAGTATGTTCAGGTACGCGAAGGTGGAAGAAGAGGACAAGGTCTCGCTATTAATCTTCCATCTAACGAAGGACACCCGATTTTGGTAGGAGCCCGTGGAGACCACCGTTGAAGGGCAGCATGTGACGTGGAAAATGTTTAAGAAGATATTGTATGAAAAGTACTTTAATAGCACAGTGCAAGCAGCCAAAAGAATGGAGTTCCTATAGTTGAAACAGACCGGATCAGTAATTGAGTATAGCCGACAATTTGAGTTCTTATCTCGATTTGCCAGCAGTTTAGTAAGCCGGAATGAAGACAAGGTGTTTTAGTATGTACAGGGGCTAAAGCCAAAAATATACAAGGGAGTAAAGATAGCAGGAACTCAAGAAGTGCCCTATTCGAAAGTGGTGGCTAAGGCGCTAAAAGTGGAGGAGGCTGAGAAGAAATATATCAAACAGCGAGAGGTTTCCAGGAAATTCTTCAAGGAGCTTGCCCCACAACAGAGCAGAAGTGCTTCCCAGCAGCAACAACAGAGGGACACTAAGAGGTTCAGCAAGAGCTCGAGTAACCCGGGAAGCAATAAAATGCCTTAGGTGTCGGCGCAGTACCCCCAATGCTGTAAGTGTGTAAAGTATCACTTGGGAGAATGTAGACTAAATTTGAAAAAGTGCTACAACTGTAATGAAGCTAAACATTTGGCTATGGATTGCCTGAAGCCCAGAGTTGGTTTGGTGTTTCAACTGTAACGAGATAGAAAACGTCAGCAAAGATTGGCCAGGTCTAAAGAAGGGTCTGACACGTTCAACACCGAGAGTATTCGCTATGATCGAGTCGGCCGAGGATGACCAGCCAGCCGTAGTGTCAGGTACTATATTGGTAAACTCTGTAACTGCATATACTTTGATTGATTCTGGTGCAACGTACTCGTTCATTGCAATTACATTCGTGGTTAAGTTGCATATATGGCCTGTGTCAGTGGACTGTAGTTACGAGGTAATGTTGCCTTCTGGTGGGCGTATATATTCAAATCAAGTGGTGCGAGATAGTATAGTGTCAGTGGCAAGCAAGAATTTATCTACTGATATCATTATTATGGGTATAACGGGATATGACATGATATTAGGAATGGATTGGCTGTTCAAGCACTACGCTACAATTGACTGTAGGGTGGGCATTGTGAGTTTTCAACTGCCGGATGGTAAGAAGCATACCTTTCAAGCCGTGGCGCCTGTCAATGCTCGTCAAGTTTTGACTTGTGAGTCTTTTGGTTTTCTCGACAGTCTTATAGATATGCAAATTCCCAGTGATTTAAGGTCGTAGGATGTTTTAATTGTTCAATACTTCTCTGAAGTTTTCTTAGATGATTTACCCAGTTTAATTCCGGATCGAGAGATAGAATTTGCTATAGATGTGTATCTAGGAGCTGAGCCGATGTCAAAAAATCCTTATAGATTGGCACTAGCGCAGCAGAAAGATTTAAAGAAGCAATTAGAAGAGTTGGTGGAAAAAGGGTTTATACGCCCCAATTTTTCGCCGTGGGGTGCGCCAATCCTTTTTGTCAAGAAAAAGGATGGATCGTTACGGATGTGCATCGACTATAGGGAATTTAATAAGCAGACGATTAAGAACAAGTACCCTCTTCCGAGAATAGATGATATATTTGATCAACTTCAAGGGGCAAGAGTGTTTTTGAAGATTGACCTGAGATCGGGTTATTATCAGTTGAAGGTCAAGCCAAAAGATATTCTAAATACGGCTTTTCAAACGCGTTACAGGGATTATGAGTTCTTGGTAATGTCGTTCGTATTGACGAATGCCCCAGCTGCCTTTATGGACCTGATGAATACAATATTCCATGACTATCTCAATAAATTCGTTATAGTGTTTATTGATGATATATTGGTGTACTCTCATAGTAAAGAGGATCATAGAGAGCACTTGAGGTTGGTGTTGGAGACTCTGAAGCGACACCAACTTTATGCAAAGTTTTTAAAGTGTGAGTTTTGCCTGGATAGTTTCTGGGACATGTCATCTCGAGCGATGGCATATCGATTGATCCAGCAAAAATCCAGGCAATTAAGGAGTGGCCACAACTGAATAATGTCACGGAGATACAGAGTTTCCTCGGGTTAGCGGGTTATTACAAGAGGTTTATTGAAGGATTTTTGAAGATTGTGGCGCCTATGACCCGTTTGACGAGAAAAAGTGTGAAGTATCTGTTGGCCGAGGATTGCGAGCACAGTTTCCAGACATTGAAGCAGAGATTGACTACTGCTCCAATTTGATGCTCCCTACCGAGGACAGAAAATTTAATATTTATTGTGATGCTTCCAGGGTAGGTCATGAATGTGTGATAATGCAGGAAGGGAAGGTGATAGCCTACACTTTTAGGCAGCTGAAGAATTACGAGCAGAATTATCTGACTCATGACCTAAAGTTAGTCGCGATAGTCTTCGCACTAAAAATTTAGAGACATTATCTGTATGGATAGCCGTGTGAAGTATATTCGGATCACAAGAGTTTGAAGTATATCTTTTCTTAGAAGGAGTTGAATATGAGGCAGCGACAGTGGTTGGAATTTGTGAAGGACTACAATGTTGAAATTAAATATCACCTCGGCAATGCAAACGTGGTGGCTGATGCATTGAGCAGAGTGACGATATCCACGTCGACAATGGATTCAGCTTTGCCACTGACCTTGGATGCAGAATTTCAGAAGTTCAACTTGGAGGTAGTGTCGAGTGTCTCAGCCATTTTATCGGCTATGTCATTACAGTCTACTATTCTGGAGAAGATTAAGATGGCCCAGAAGGATGACCCTGAGTGCAATGAAATTAAAGCAAGCATGGCTTCCAACGACAGGTCGGAGTTCAGTTATTCAGACGACGGAATTCTTAAGTTTCGACATAGATGGTTCATTCCGAATAATGAGGAACTAAAGAGGGAAATATTATCGAAAGCTGATTCTGCTAGGTTTTCTGTGCATCCAGGGAGTACTAAGATGTACAGAGATCTTAATCAGCATTATTGGTGGCCCGATATGAAGAATATTGTGGCCAAGTATCAGGAGGCATGTTTAATTTGTCAGCAGATTAATGTTGAACACCTGAGGCTAGCGGGAAAGCTGCAACCATTAATTATTCCCGAGTGTAAGTGAGAGCAAATATCGATGGACTTTGTTGTCGGATTGCCTCAGACAACAAAAGGTTATGATGGCATATAGGTAATTGTGGATTTGTTAACCAAGTAAGCCTATTTTCTACTTGTGAGGATGACATACTCTATGGACCAGTTCGCCGAACTGTATGTTCAGGAGGTCGTACGGTTGCACGAAGTTCCGACTTCGATCGTATCAGACAAAGACCCGAGGTTTACGTTAAAGTTATGGAAGAGTCTGCAAAAGGCTATGCGTACGCAAGTCAATTTTAGTACGACATTTCATCCTCAAACGGACGGTCAATTTGAGAGGACCATTAAGACGCTGGAAGATATGCTTCGAGCTTACGTACTGAAATTCCAGGGTTCATGGAGCAGATACTTACCATTGGTGGAGTTTTCGTATAACAACAGCTTTCAGGCTACAATAGCTTTGACTCCGTACGAGGCTCTTCATGGCAGGAAATGCAGATCTACAATATATTGTGATGAAGTCGGCGAGGCAAAATTGGTTGGTCTGGATATTTTGCAGTATACAGTAGAGAAAATTACATTTATTCAGCAACAAATTTTAACCGCTCAAAGCCGACAGAAGAGCTATGCAGATCGTCGAAGAAGAGAGTTAGAATTTGAAGTGGGTGATGAATTCTTCCTGAAGATCTCTCCATTCAAAGGAGTTGTAAAATTCAGAAAGAGGGGCAAGTTAAACCCTAGATATATTGGGTCATTTCCTATTACAAAAAGAATAGAGAAGACAGCTTACCAGCTGCAACTGCCAGCCTCAATGGATGAAATTCACAATGTATTCCACATATTCATATTGAGTAAGTGTATACGAGATCGCTCTCACGTCGTGGAGTAACAGCATGTAAAGGTTCAACCCACATTGACGTATGAAGAGAAGCCAGTGGAGATGGATTATGCAGTGAAGATTTTACGCAACAAGCAGATTACACTAGTGAAACTATTATGGCGCAACAATAACATAGAAGAAGCAACATAGGAGCGGCAACAATCCATGATGAGCTGATATATAGAGTTGTTTAGGTAGCAAATTTTGAGAACAAAATTTTTGTAAGGAGAGTGGAATGTAATACCCAGAACTTTTCCGTTAAAATTAATTTCGGATTTACATAATTGTAACCGGCAGACTTTTGGTCATAATTGAAAGCGTAGAATTTCTACCATTAAGTATAAGATTATTTTGGGACTAATGGTGAAGGAAAAATTTTAAAATTTCAACCCAACACAGATTGTATAAAAGATTTATTAGACAGTTAAGCGTTAAGGGAGAAATAGTAATTAACATTATTATTATTATTAAAAAAAATATCAAAATACATTCCGGTGTTTTTCTCCCCAATGCAAAACCCTCCTGCCTCCCCTGTTCTTCTTCCCTCTCCCGCGCGAAGCCTCGGCGATTTCTCCTTCCAGCCAACAATTCTCCTCCGTCCCTTCAAATTTAAGGTAAGTTTCTAATAGATAGTTAGTACTCTAGTTGTTTTGAGCGGTAAAAGTAAAGTTATAGCAATTTATTGGATATTACGGTAAAATCTAAGTTGGAGGAATGAGATTTCGAAGTTATAGCCGATTTTTATCCGTATGTTGGCATTTAAGCTAAAACTAGGAGTAGATTACAAGATTTTATGGAGAAGATTAAGCGTTGGGACAACCGAATGCTCAAATTGTGGAATGATTTCCGTTTGGTCACATTCTGCAGAGCTATAGGTGTTAGATTAAGAATTTGATTAGGTTGTTAAAAATTAGACGTCCTCATAAGTCCGTAGCCTTTCAAATCATTCAAATCGAATAAGTATTGTGATAGCTATGAATTTTTGAAGTTGGTTGGAAATTGAGTTGGATTACGGGTTTAGTAGAGAGTTTTGATTTCATACGAGTTATGACTTTCAAGCTAGAAAGTTATGAGTTAAACGAAGTAGAATTGATGAATGTGTGATTTTATAGGTTTTCTAGTTCAGCGAGTAGTATACGAAATCCGAATTGCTAAGTACACCAGGTAAGTAATGTAGTAGCAGTTTTGCCTTTGGGCCTACATCACAGTTCAGTAGGATGCATTGCACGTTTACTTTATGTTATGCTTTCATGGTTGTGCATCATTGTTTTAAAATAGAATAACGAGATGAAAATGAATTTGCATACTTTTACAAAGTGAAACAATGGTATGTGATGAGACGAACGAAATGAGAAAATACGTAAGAAGATAAGAAAGGTGGGATTAGTGGTCTTGTCCCCAGAGGTGGACCACGAGATGTATCACTCTTACTCCGCTTTACGTGGTGGCCTTATCCCCTAAAGTGCACCGCGGGATGTGTCACTGTACTAGATTGAGGTTGTCCTTGTCACCAGAGCTAGGCCGTGAGGTGTGTCACGTTAATCTAGCACGTAAAAAAGAATACAGTAGTAATAAGATAAAGAAGATGTTAGAAATAGACAAAAACAAAAGTAGAGACGAAACTGTAGAAACTGTATATGTTAGGATGTATTAGTTTTTAGTGTTTAAGTTTTGTGCATTACTTACTTAGTATTAGACTAATAGTTAAGTTCTGTGATATAGGTGACGACGCCATAGTTGGTGAGTACTCCGAGTATGCCTAGGATTAGGAGGCGATTGGAGGAGTACGAACGTGGACGATTTGGCCGGCTGTTAGGGCGTTTTGACTATGGTAGGCCTAGGTATGGATTTTGGAAGTGTAATTGAAATGATTTTTGTGGTTTTGGGTCGATTGAATGTATAGACAGATTTTAAACTTTAGTAGTCGTTTTCTTTACGTAAATAATGATTATGAGTTGAAGGAAAAGTGTGCGTTGGGTTATTATTAGCGTATTGTCGAAATCCGATTGATTTTGTGAAGTTTTTAAGGTTTTTAAACAGAATTATGGGGAGGAAGTGTCGACCGATAGGGTTAGTGGTCGACCAGACCCTGCAAGTGTCGACTGCGAGGGTCGACCTGCGCGGGTAGAGCCGAAGTAAGTGTCGACCTATGGTTGTAGATGTCGACCGGTAGTGTAAAAATGATAGCGATTTCAACCGCGAGGTTCGACATGCGCGGACACAGAGGATTAGAGTGTCAAGCTGCAAAAGCAGGTGTCGACCACTCTATGAGATGAGCGTAGAAGTGTCGATTGGTGTTCTCATTGTCGACCGACGAAAAGATCTAATAGAAGCGTAGTGGCGACCTATGTTTGCCAGTGTTGACCAATGAAAAAATCAATACAACCCAAGTGTCAACCGATGTTTACAGGTGTCGACTGATTTATCTGTTTTATGCTTTTATAAAATGAAGTTTCATTTAAACTAATTTTAATCGAGTTTTCTGCTGCGATGCGGTTTAAAATATTTTCAAAAAAATGTTGTTTTAAGTCGAGAAACAAAAGTTTTAAATTTTATTTAAATTTTTCGAGCATAGTGAGTGAGTAGTAGAAGTGTGCGAATCAGGAACCGTGTAGGGTTTCCGGGGCGTTACACAAATCGATGCTTCAGATGTAATGAGCCAGGTCACATGGCCAGGGACTGCTCGATACAAAATTGGCCAGCCAAAAGTAGCTCCGAGGATTTTTGCCATGACAGATCCAGATAATGAGGAACAGCCTGCAGTGATCTCAGGTACTATTTTAATTAACGGTGTAGCCGTATACGCGCTAATAGAATCTGGTGTAACGCATTCGTTTATTTCTTCTACGTTCGTGGTTAAACTAAATCTATGGCCGAAAGTAGCTGAACATTTCTATGACGTAATGCTACCGTCATGAGAGAACTTGCACTCAGATCAAGTGATGCAGAATTGTGTCGTGTCAGTAGGAAGAAATCAGCTTTGTGGGAATAAACTGGTTGTTTTGACAGTTTTCCACCATTGATTGTAGATCCAGATTGGTATATTTCCAACCCCCGAATAAAGAAAGATATTTTTTTCAAGCCGTGAAGACTACAAGAAAAATGTCTGTGCTAACATTCCTTAAAGCCAAACGGTTAATGAAGAGGGGATGTTTGGGACTTCTGGCAAGTGTGATTAATTCATAGATGCATTGTGAGACCAGTTTTCACGCTATCCCAGTTGTTCAAAATTTTTTCAAAGTCTTTATGGAGGATTTGCTTGGTTTACTTCCAAACAGAGAAATCGAGTTTGCAATTGAGGTATACCCAGGAGCTGAACCAATGTTCAATAATCCCTATTGTTTGGCGCCAGCCAAACTTAAAGCGCAATTGGAAGAATTAGTAGACAAAGGTTTTGTATGCTCGAGTTTTTCATTGCGGGGTGCTGTAACACCAAGAAATTTCCTGCTAAAACTAATTTTCAGAATTTCGTAGTTGTAATCGACGGAGTTTTGGTCGGAATTGTGAGCAGAGAAATTGTACCCTCAAGTAAAAGATTGTTTTGAGTCTAATGAAGAAGAAAGAATTTTAAGAATCCAACCGGAGACGTACTTAATAGTAGTTTGATTAAACGGTTAAGAGTTGAGAGCGATTTAGTAATTAAGTTATTATTGTTATTATTATTAAATAAAAAAAAAAAAAGAGAAGAGAACACCATTGGTGTTCTCCCTTCCCAGCGCAAAACTCCCTCCCCTGTTTTTCTCCCCTTTCCCATGCAAAGTTCGGCGACCCTCTTTCTAGCCACGGTTCTTCTCCGATTTTCCATCAATCTTCAAAGCTACGATAAGTTTTAGTTAGTTCTTATTACATAGTTAGTGTGCTATTTGTTTTTAACGACAGAAATGAAGTTAGTAAGGGTATTGGGTGATTTGGTGAAAAGCTAGGAGGGAGATACGGGAAATCAAACTTATAGTTGATTTTTATTCGTTTGTTAGTGCTTAAACCAGAAGTAGTAGTAGGTTACGAGATTTTATGATAAGGATTGAGCGGTTGGATTGCTGAGTTCTTGAATTGTGGAACGGTTTTTGCTCGGCCACGTCTGATCAAGCTGTAGGTTTTAAACTAAGAAATAGATGACACCATTGGAAACTAGAAATCCTGTTGAGCCGGTAGTACTTTGTATCGTCCAATTAATACGAGTATTGCAGAAGTTATGAATTTTTGAATTTGGTAGGAAATTGTGTTGGATTTTGGGTTTAGTAAAGAGTTTTGGTTTTGTACAAGTTATGACTTTCAAGCTAGAAATTTATGAATTAAACGAGGTAGAATTGATGAATGTGTGATTTCATAGGTACTCCCAATTAGCTTGCAAAATTACGAGGTGCGAGGAATTTCTAGGATGCCAGGTAAGTAATGGATTGTATGTGTTTTGCCTTCAAGCCTACGCCATGGAACGGTAGGATTACTTGTGTGCTTTGACTGTTTATTTTGTTGATTTTTTAGTTAATTGCGCATATGTGTTGACATACATCATGGTTTTGAATTACGAAAGAACGAGTTTTGAGCATGTTTTGAATTGTACGTATGAAATGTAATCAGATAAGAAAAGATGCCCCGTATGGGAACGCCTTGTCGTTAACGTGCTACTGAGAAAGCACTAGAAGGTTCTCATTGATGAAAGTACGTAAGATGACACGGTTTGTTAACGCGTCATCGTTAACGTGCTAATGAGAAAGCACTATAGGGTTTTATGATCGATGTTGGGAGTAGATTTTGTGTGGCCGTCCCGTGCGTGAGCACGATGTGTGCCTCTAGTCTCGCTCCGTGGGTCATGGTTTGGCCGTACTAAGTGTGATAGGATGGGTGCCTACTTGACTCACACGTGAAAGTGAAAGATGGTAATAATGAAAACGAAACGAAAACGAAGTAGAGCGTAGAAACTGCATGTGTTAGGGGTTGAGTTGTGGATTGTATTGTCGATTTTTCATTTCATATTCCATACTTGTTAATCATAAGGCTTATGTTTTGTGTTCCATGGTGTAGGTGACGGCAAGCTCTCTGGTGAGTTGTTTGAGGACGGGCATGACTCGGATGGTGGTTGGTGACATATGTCGTATGCCGGTGCAGGCAGCTTGTTGGGGTGACACGACTATGGTGTGATAGGTGGTGAAATTTGGTAAGCATTTTGTGTTTTACACCTGTGTATTGATTTTAAGGATATAGGTTTGTGTGGCACGATTATAGTCGGGATTGGTGCAAGGATGTGTTTTTGAAATACTTGAGGAGGTTATGTCTTAAAAATACAGGTCTTTAATTCATGGTTTTAATCGTGGAAGTTTTCGTTGTCTGTTTTTTTTCGAACTGCTGTTATTTTTTTTTATATATATTGCTGATGCAAAGTGTTGACCGAAGTCCATAGGTGTCGACCAGTCAGTGTAAAATGAAAAGGCAGTGTCGACCGCAGGTTTCGATCTGTGTGGGCAGAGAGAAATGAGGTGTCGACCGGCGTTCGTGGCTGTTTATCGGTTAGTGTAAAATCAGTGAAAGCGTTGACCGCGTGGTTTGACCTGCGTGTTCAGAGAGTATCAAGGTGTCGATCTGTGAAAGCGGGTATCGACCGTTCTCTGTGATGAGCATAGAAGTGTCGATCGGTGTTCTCATTGTCGATTGACGAGAAGACCAGAGAGAAACGTAGTGTCATCTGGCATTTGCCAGTGTCGACCGGTTTCTTTATTTTTATGTTTTAAAAAAAAGTGAAGTTTATTTAAACGAATTTTAATCGACTTTTTCGCTGCGATGCTATTTAAAATATTTTTAAAACTGTCGTTGCAAATCAAGGAATAAAAGTTTTAAATTTTATACTAATTTTTACAATACGAGTGAAATAGTGAGTAAGTAGCAAACCGAGTCCACGGTGCAACCGCGCATTAAAGAGTGGGTATTATAGCAGTGAACGAACTAGAAATTGGTAGGTTTTCTGGTCGTCACAGAGTTGGTATCAGAGTAGTGAACGAACTGGAAACGGGTAGGTTTTCGGGGCGTCACAAGTTAGTATCAAAGCCAAATGGTCAAGTCGTTCAAAGAATTAACCAACACTGTCGTTAGCTATGCAACGTGCTCCACCAACTGTAAGTAGTTGCTTATTTTTAGTTAGATTGTGACTAAGGTTAGATTACGCTAATCTTGTACAAGAATTTACCAAGATGGATAGACAAACGAGACAACCTAAAGTTCTAAGAGAGGCAGTAGGGTCATAGAATGATGACAACTTGGCTACGATCAGACGACTGACCGAGTTGGTTGACAAGCAATCCCAACAATTGGGATTGCTACTGAATCAAGGACAAGGGAGCCATGTAGCGGGTTCTAGTGAATAAGGGTTTAGGAGATTGAAACCTCTGACATTTGAGGGCCAGATGATAGATTTGACTGCTGCTAAAAGATGGATCCGCAAAATTGAAAACATGTTCAAGTATGCCAATGTGGAGGAGGGGAATATTGTTACATATGCGACATTCCACCTATCGAACGACGCTCAGAGTTGGTGGGAGATAGTAGAGGCCACCATAGCTGCCCGGGACTTGACCTGTAAGAGATTTAAAGAGATATTTTATGACAAGTATTACAACTGAACGGTCCAAGCTGCGAAAAGGTTGGAATTCTTACAGTTAAAGCAGACTGAGCTAGTAGCTGAGTACGTCAGATAGTTTGAATCATTGTCTCGGTTTGCAAGCCAATTAGTGAGTTATGAAGAAGAAAAGGCACTACAGTTTATGCAAAGGTTGAAGCCGGAGATATATAGAGGCGTGACAATATCTGGAACTGAGGGAGTACCGTATACAAGAGTCGTGGCCAAAGCATTGGCAGTGGAGGGGGCAGAAGCCAAATGTGTGAGGCAATGAGAAGCCACCAGAAGATTATTTAAGGAGATCACACCCCAGACGAGCAGGGGAGGATCTTCTTCGGGATTTAGAGGCCAGGCGGCATTGTGAATGATGAGAAGGGGGGGGGACCGCAAATGCAGAATAGGTACCCGTAGTGTCCCAAGTGCTTGAAGAGCCATTCAGGAGAATACAGACAGTTTGTAGGCAAATGCTACAATTGCAATGAAGCTGGTCATATTTCACGAAACTGCATAAAGTCGAGAGTCAACCGGTGCTTCACCTGTAACGAGACCGGTCACGTATCTAGGGATTGGCCCACAGCAAAGAAGGATCCAGCTAAGATGACGTTAAGGATCTTTGATATGATAGAGTCCGAGGGTGAAGGTCGACCAGCTGTTATTTCAGGTACGGTAATAGTTGATACAGTGCCTGCATTTACGTTGATAGATTTAGCAGCATCACACTCCTTTGTTGCTACGGCTTTGGTGGTGAAAGTAAATTTATGGGTTAAACCAGCCGGGTGTACATATGAAGTGAGGCTACCATCTGGTGAGCGCATGCACTCTAATCAAGTGGTGCGTGACAGTGTCATATCAGTGGGTACGAAGAGTATGCCTGCTGACTTGATTGTGATGGGGATAACTGGCTATGATGTAATATTTGGCATGTATTGGTTGTTTCGACACTATGCAACGATTGATTGCAGAGTTGGAACTGTTAATTTCCAACCCCCAGGTGATACGAAATATTTGTTGCAAGATATGAAGAATATGAAGAAGCTATCTGTAATGGCACCCATCGAGGCTCGGAGATTATTAATGGGTGAGCATTTTTGCTTTCTTGCAACATTTTTAGATACTCAATTTCACGTGGAGCAAAAACCACAGGATGTTGTGGTAGTTCGTGAGTTTCTTGATGTGTTTCTAGATGATTTGCTCGGTTTACCACCAGACCGAGAAGTCGAGTTTTTTATTGACACATATCCCGGTGCAGAGCCAATATCGAAAAACCCTTATAGGTTGGCTACTCTGGAATTGAAAGAGTTAAAAATACAGTTGTAAGAACTGTTGGAAGAGGGGTTCATATGCCCGAGCTTTTCACCATGGGGCGCACTGGTACTATTTGTAAAAAAGAAAGAAAGATCACTCTGAAGGTGTGTTGACTACAGAGAGCTGAATAAGTTAACCATAAAAAATACGTATACACTGCCAATGATATACGACTTGTTTGATCAACTCCAAGGAGCTCGGATTTTCTCGAAATAGACTTGAGATTGGGGTATTAAGAGCTGAAAGTTAGATCACAAGATATCCCGAATACAGCCATTCGGACAAGATACGGAACACTATGAATTTTTGGTGACGTCGTTCGGGCTGACAAACACTCCAGCCGCTTTCATGGACTTGATTAATCGGGTATTCCAAAAATATCTAGATAAATTCATCATTGTATTTATCGACGATATCTT
>JAJTVC010002472.1:0-11324 GCA_022433055.1 Begonia peltatifolia | reverse complement strand
CACTACAATTTGAGGCAATAAAAACAATTTACAAGCAACAAAAACACCTCAACTACTGAACACCTAAAGGCTGAGGATAATATACCGACACAATATCAAGTGGTTTAGGTGCGTCCCGATCAGCTCCACCGGAAGGTTCGCTGGGCTTCTTTCCGAGGGCAAGATTGTAGGGCGAAGCCACAAGAGCGGCAATTCTCTTGCAAGCATACTGAATATGAGTCAGCAATATCACAAGATCATCTCCCACATCGATTCCTCCTTTACCAACAAACTCCATCAAAGTGCAGACGCCATTTTCACCAGTTCCAGATGAAGGAGCTCCAGCTTGAGATGTAGCAGAAGACCCAGAAAGCAAAACCATTTTTCTTGGCCTGAAATGCTCAGGAAAGGCAAGAAATGGAGGGACTTGGGGAGGGAGAGGGTGAAATCTTTTCGGGAAAAAGGGAGGAGGGTTGAAAGTTGTTGGAGTGATTAATTGCATATTATGATGAGTACGGATTTTGCGAGGGGGTGGAGAGAGAATCAGAAGATCTTCATATCAGTCGTAATGGCGTTTGGAGAGGATCAGGGTTTACTGGTCAGAAGTGAAGACCGAAGAGTACACCGTTTGTAGGAGGCCGTGTAAAACTCTTTATAAATCATAGTTTTTAACTATTTATAATTTATTTTAATTATTAAACAGCTATGAGAAATAATAATGTCAATTCAAGGAAATATCAACTTCTCAGGTACTGAAATTGTTTTCATAAGAATGGAAATGGATTACTTCCTGGACTTTCAACAAACTGTAAATGAGTTTTAAGAGAAGAAAATTACGTCATTTCATGTAACATTAAGTTACATAAATCAATTATTCAGGATGATTTTTCAAAGTTTACTTTTCCACTTCTATAAACAAAGCCCAGAAATGGGTGAAACTTAAGATGACTTCTTATGCATTGAAGGATCGGATACGAGTTGAGGTTTGAAATCCGGTTTGAGGTAACGTTTAAGCACTTCTGCATACAATTCATATCGGGAAGTCATTCTGAATCCCCATTTGTCTTTAAGCTGTCGGCAGAGGTTGAGATCCATGTCTGAGATCAACAAACCATCCCTACGGCGGGAGAGGGATGGAGTGCAGGACGCATCTGGAGCGGAGAAATGACTCGACCCATAGAAGTGACCAAAGTCTGCATGTTCCGGCTTCCCATCGCCCGATGTAAATGGATTTGGGAAGATCTCAGTACCAACTCGGTTGATCGATCCTACGAAGTAACTATTCGCTATCGCAGCGTTTCTTGCCTACAAAACGACGAAAACACAAGAGCATTGATTGACCAACACAAAAAACATCATTGCCAGCCAAAGCAATCAAAAGAAGGCTCTAATGATGAATATATACAACGCTAAATAGAGAATCAATCTAAGCAAAGAAGATGAAAAATAACCTCAATTGGCCACATTGGCTCACTGAGTTCACCAACAGTAGCCGAGGGGTTGAACACAATCTCTGCTCCATTCAAGCCGAATGCTAACCAATTCAAAGGATGGTGCCTTCCATAGCATATATTAACAGCAATTTTTCCGTAATCTGTCTCAAACACAGGATGCCCTGTATTTCCTTCCATATAATATGTGCTTTCATTGAAATCTCCAACTCTTGGTATATGGTTCTATCAAAAATAAATTAAATAATCAATGATCCAACAACTTAATCTAGAGATTTGAAATAATTTCACATGACAATGGATCAAGGGATCTCAAATTCCAATCCGTCCAATTACAAGTTCATTCCTACACACGAAGAAGAGAACATTAAGAAACAATTTAAAATATTTATACTAATCTCAACACCTATATTAAGTTTTTGCAAAAGAAACTTCATGGATATGTTTCAAAAAGATTTTCAGACTTAAGGTAGGTGGTACCTTTCGATGCTTTCCGACTATGTTTCCATGATTTCCGATTATAATAGCAGTATTCCATAAAGTCTCTCCATGATTAATGTCTCTTTCAAGGATGGGACTTACAATGACCATGTTGTATTTTATTGCAAATTCTTGAAGAAACCGTGTTGACTCCCCATCAACAGGCTCTGCAAATTCACACCATCTCTTTTCTCTCGTACAAAACGCAAATGGCATCGTCCATGCTTCCTGGATCCATGTATGTTTGAAAGATAATTATTATATAACAAAAACCCCGCAAAAGATTAATGTTTTTTTTTAGTATCCATTTATTTTCATGACAGATGCTTGTCTAAAGGTTTCCTGTTCTTGTTTTTTGCTCAAGGTTTCTAGAACAAAAGTTTAACTGAAAAAAAAAAACACAGCAAAAACAAAATGCCAGAACTTGACATACTTGTAAGCACAGTATGTTTACTCCTGAAGAACCAGCTGCATCGATAATAGGCTTCATTTTCTCAAAGATAGCCCTCTTTTGATCCAAAAACGAAGCAGTAGTTGGGAGAGCTATAGAATTCTGTATTAGACCAACTCTGACCACCCTTTGTTCTCTCATTATTTCCTTGTCCGCATGAAAGCAAAAGGCCTGAAAGTGTTTAAAAATTACAACTTCTTTTGGACAAGTGTAGCTTCATGCACAAAGCTCCATCAATGTCCAAAACCATGCCCAAGTGGAATCAAAAGGGCCAGTTTTTTCCAAAATAATATACCAGTTTCCATAATCGATCATGGAATACAGCCAAGGAACTATGGCATAATGTGAATTAAACAATTCCAATGCTATGAATTCCCTTGAATTCTATTCTTGAACCCGCTCTCTTCAAACACTTTCTAGTTTGTTACGAGTCAAGTGACTTTATTGTTTCCATACGAGTCAAGCACCTTACTGAAGATGAATAAAAAGACATACAAAGAACAATCTTGCCAATGCAGACACTTACATTTGTATTAAAAAGGTGGACTATATAGATCCATATTTAAGACGTGAATTACGTAGCATCAACGAGCTTACAAGATTTCGAATGATCAAGATTTTTTTTCTTTTCGCATCTTTTGGGAAGAAATTCTTTTACAAATCATAATAAAAGTAGTATTTTCCTTAGTTCTTGTCCTTCCACCTTTTTTTTTCTGAGAGTCGCCAACTTCAAAAACTTACATCAACATTCACTTTTCTAATCTGTTTTACTTTAAAAAGTTTGTGCGAGACAGTTGAAATTAGAAACATTGTTCAATGAAACTCTACAATAAATATGACTAACCTGGAGGTCAAAATCATTTCGCAAAGAGAGAGCTTTAGCAGATTCAGGCAGAGCAATAACTTGAAGAGCCTTTCCGCAATTAAGCCCCAACATAATGCGGCTGACTTCCTGCACACAGGAAAATAGTGTGCGGTAGCACAAAATATAGAACTAAATAGAAGTTTATAGTGACCAAAGGGCTATCTAAAATCTGTAAAAATAATGCAAATTTTATGATCCGTAATCACTTTTGTCTAGTTTCTCAGGATTTTCAGTTTCTTAAACCAGGTAAATACCTCACCCGCAGACTAAAGTTGTACAAATCATATCAATGCTTCTAAAACATCATTGTTTTCAATCAAATGAGTTTTCCTCTTTCTGAGACCATAAAACCCAAGTCTACAAATAGAGCTGATTGAATAAAAGCACCCAAGATTTACACCCGCTCCTGAGTAAAACTAAAAACTTGGTATTTATAGAATACAAAAGGAGCAAATAAACAAGATAAGTAAAACGCACTGTAGATTGGCACAAAAATAAAAACACGTAACATTAAACACCCACGAAGAAACCCACAATTAGGCCTCAAATTCATCGATAATGCTATATGCAGGGTCAGATGGAAGAGTAGAAGAGATGAATTGACCTGGAAAACATGAGGCTTAAGATTTGCAGCAAGGAGATGGTTGAGTGAGTCATACCCACAGATCGAGCCCTCGATCTTGGTTTGCTCTTGGAGTTCCCCGCCTTCGTTCTCAAGGGTCTTCTCCATTTTCTTCTTCCGTACTTCCAGTAGGGGAGACGAAGTGTTTATAGTGACGAATTGGACTAATCAATCAATGTTTAGTTTTCTTTTCAGCATTAAATTTAGTACAAACTATGTTATCCGTCTTTTATTATTTTTAAGAAAATTACTATCATTCACCTTAAAGTATTTGGATTCTAATTTTTAAATATTAAATATAAATTTTAACAACTCAAACTTTAATTTATTGAAAAACTAACAAAATAAACTTTGACGGACGTACTATCTCCGTCCGTTCTCAAATTTTACCGTCGAACGGACGGACGGTTGACAACACAGTTCGTTCGTTCTCAAATTTTGTCATTGAACGGACGCACTGTTGAAAACACAGTCCGTCCGTTATACAACGAACGGACTCTCTACAACACCGTCCGTCCGTCCGTCCGTCCTACAAATTATTGCTAGAGCAGACGGTCAGTACCCTCTAAGCGTGCGTCCGTTCTGCGATTATTTCAGAACCCTAAACTAATTTTTCGCGAAAAATTATCGGCAGTCACGATTTCTGCTCGACCTCTCGTCAATTTTTTGCAGAAAATCGACCGAAATTTACTTCAGGTTAGGTTACATTATCCATTATGAATAGTTTAGTTTGATTTTTAGGTAGTTAATGTGTGAAATCCGAAAGTTTCACAAAAAGAACGATCATCACCCTCAGAAAGTGCGTCCGATCTCTGTGAATTTCACCGCGCAGACGGTAACCACTATCAGAGGGTGCGTCCGATCTCTTTATTTTCAGGGAGCGGAGGGTGGTGACCCTCTGACAGTGCGTCCGATTACCCAATTGTAGAGGGTCACCACCCTCCGATAGTGCGTCCGATCTATCTGTTTGCACAGAGAGTGGAGGATCACCACCCTTCGACAGTGCGTCCTATCTTTAAATTTGCTAATATTTTTTTTTTTTTTCGATCTTTGCAGATTATTCGAATAGACATATACTGAAATGACTGAGAGATCATATGCTAGGGGAAAGTGTGGATCGTAGGAACATCGGGGACCGATGTCTTCACAAGCTGGACTGTCAAACCGGCCAGTAGTGAGGCTGCCATAGTCAAACCAGCCGGAGTTTTGGTCTACTGAATTTCGCAGCCAGACATGTGATGAGCAGTACCAGTTGAATTTGTTGCACTGATCGGTTACGCTTTCCAAGTATGTGGATTTCAAAGGTTGAGAATCTTTGGGCATACAGGAGATGTTCGCTAGTATCGGCCTCCAAGGCATGTAGGATTTGCGAGGCGATAGCTATAACCGTATTGTTCGCCTATTCTACGCCAACATGTGTTTTTCTGGAAGGTTGGGAACTATAAAGACATACATCTTGGGTACAGAATTTGTCATTACTCCAGAGACGGTCAATCAGTTGATTGGTTTTGCCGGTGAAGAGGCTGAGAGATACTACCGAGCAGTCTGAAACTGCCCTTTTATGGGAACAGTCGAGGGAACAGAGTTCTTAAGGTTAATTAATTGGAATCCTAACATTGTGGGATCTCCTAAGCCGGCAGCTAAAGATTTGAACGCAAAAGCTCGCGTAATCCACAACTTGGTGTCACACACCTTTTTACCATGGCATGGACATAGAGATCTCGTTAATTTCATGGATCTCTACGTGATGGAGAAGTTGTACAGTGGCAGGATGTTCGACCCCGGCTTTATGATTTTAAGTCATATGTGTGAGATCAAGCAGACACGAAACAAGAACCTGCCTTACGGTGTGTTGATAATGAAAATCATCATGCATTTTGGTATTCAGTTACCTCCTGGAGAGCAGATGAGATCAAAGCGAGCTACTGAGGTTTTTGATCGGATTCATTTGGTTAGGATAAGACTCGTTGAAACAGACGGAATATGGATGTCCAGGATAGATGAGGAAGCCCCCCAAGATGACTTTCATATAGAGGATCCTACGGTCACATCGCTCCTAGGGACTAGTAGGTCAGACATAGATCTTCTCTCAGACAGAGTCTTTCGGGTTGAGGAGAAGTTGACGGGGGTGGTGGACTCCCTCTGTAACACCCCGAGAAAACCCCGCGTTCTCGGTGCGCTACAGTACATCTACACACTACACACACACACTAACACTTGACACAACTAACTCAATTCAATACCCCTTTCGTTTTCAAATCATTTTCAAAAGAACATTTGTGAGTAGGAAAATTTTTTTTTTGACTCGATTCGAAAAAAAACAACTCGCGTCCCGAAGAAGAAACACGAAGTCCTCAACATAAAACTATGCAGCGGAAAAGAAAACCATTTAAAACAATTTGAGATAAAACGGTGAGACTTGAAATCCTAGGAAAGAATCCCACGCGCCCCATGAACTACCCAGTCCGGTCCCAAGCACTCACGTCCCTACTCCGACACCCCGCGTACACCATCGCGGTGTCAACCCAACGTCACTGTATCTCGCGCACGCTCACAGCGCCGCGTGCCCCACGCACCCTGCCTCTGTACAGCACGTCCGCGCGCACGCCCTCACCCGGCGCCGCATGACCCGTGTGCACCCGCAGGGCCGCGTGCCCCGCGCACCTGCGATCACGCCACACTTCCACGCTCATCTACCTTTTTCTAGCATTTACTGTTCACACCTCAACCTATTTCGTATCTCCTCGACTCCCAACCTCTCTCCCGGAATTTCGGCAGAGTAACGGCTAAAAACTGACTATCCCAAAATTTAAACCCTGCACACAATTCACCATAATCCAACAATGTTTATCTATCCATCATCCAGAGAAATCACCATAACCAAATCAGAGTAAGAAGACAATAAGAACCCATCAAATAGAAATGAAGAAAGTCCTCCAAAACACTACAACTCCTCTATACAATCTCAAAAGATCAATGTCTATACAACCCCGCTATCTACACAAATACCCAACATGAAATGATAAATCCACTATCACCTACCACCACCACGGGTCGGGTCGCCCTAACAAAAATCCGCCATCCGGTGCCTCGGGTGCACGCCGCCAACCATCCTACGCCTCTGGACTAGGCTCTCGAGGCTCACCAGCGGTATCGTCAGCACCTACACCACAGAACACACAACATAAGCCTAACGCTCAGTAAGTAATGCGATATGAAAGTAAAAGCCGACAATGCAATCCTATCACATGCAGTCTCTACACTCACACTCATGTTGTCACATCTGTGACGCGTAGTGCAGCCGCACCAGGGTAAGGAGGAACCTCACGCCACCCTATACCCTGACACGTCACCACCGTCCCGGACTCCCCAGCAACGAGGCCCACAAGCTACACCCACGCATCACTACACGGCAACCACATCAGGGTAAGGGTGTACCTCGCGCCACTCTACACCCTGACACGTCGCCCCCGTCCCAGCCTCCCCAGCACGGGGCCACAGTTGCCACACACACACGTTTCGCGACAGCCCAGCCGGCCCACCCCTCGAGTAGGATCCGCGACTGGTGTTGCACCGGCCCACACACTAGTAGGATCCGCGGTACCACTGCCCATATCCTCACCGTCAACACATTTACGCCGCATGACGGCCCAGCCGGCCCACCCCTCGAGTAGGATCCGCGACTGGTGAAGCACCGGCCCACACACTAGCGGGATCCGCGGTACCACCGCCACACGTCTCACCTCATACATCAAAGCATGCTAAAAATCAATTTCGTTCCCGTTTTAAAAAAAATATGATGCATGTCATACAATACGCACACACACCGCAATCAATCGCATAAACACTAAAGTTCTACAGTGTAGGCCCACTTGGGCAAAGCACATGCATACACTACTTACCTGGCGTCCTAAGCTCGCTCGATACACAGTTTCGCCAACCGAAAGCCTCAACCTAAAACACAACCAAATTTCTCATCAGTATTTCTCCCAACATTTACCAATTAGCTAAAAATAACCTTATCTAACTACACTCATTAAATTCCAACTAAAACTGTCCATTGGTTTGGTTTAGCCGAATACCAGCTCAACGTTCGGATGCGCATAACTTTTGCGTCCGTCGACGGAATCAAACGATTCAAGTGGCTAAACGTTCCCTTAGGAACCTAGTTTAACATCCCAAGACGGATTTTAAATCGGTAGGCCGCAGATAGGCGAAAAACGCCAATAACCGAATCTGCCATTTTATTAAAATTTCACATTTTCTCTTCCCTTCAACCAAAACTCACTCCCAACTAATTATATGCATCAGAAATGGCTATGATACGCTCACACGTCAAATTTCCATGAAAAACGCTCGCAAATTTGATTTGGACCAAAATTCGGCCTAAACTTCCGACGCGCATAACTTTTGCGTCGGATATCAGAATCGAACGATTCCAGCGGCCATACGTTCCTTTAACAATCTATTTTAACCCACAAAAACAGAATTTAAAACGATGAACCAAAACTAGGCCAAAATGGTTAAAAACCGAATCTGTTTCTACACAAAATAGACAAATTTCCGTCATCCACCCGATTGCTACAAGTCTCTTCACTAAACATCCACATTCCAGCCAACTAAGCATAAACAGAGCAAAAACCGGTGGTTTCAGACTCGACCCGACCCCGCAGTCAACACAAATTTCTGGGATTTTTCCTTCAACCCGAGCACTCGGCCAAGCCAGCCATTTAACACGGTTGAGGCCCCCCTTCCAGACTCCCTGGTTACACGCTCGGACCTTGGGAGTCTGGTTCAGAGTATGCCGACCATAGTCGGCCGCAAAAACCAAAGATAACAGGGGAAGGTTACCTGTTTCTCGGTCAAGTTTTCGGCCCAGAAAACTGAGCCGCCAACTGACCACAGCTCGCCGGAGTACCCTGCGCGCCGGCTCTCCACCCACGGCAACTGATCGTCGACGCCAACTCCCGATTCCGCTCTCCTCTCGGTCGTTTGCCCTCGCCCTTCGCCTCGTCGGTAAACAGCCGAATGGCTTCAAAAATTGAAGCCATTCGGTTGTTGTTCATTTTATTATATTTATATATATATATATATATATACCAAATTACAAAACTGCCCTCACGTGTTTAAATCTTCCGTGATTTCGTTAATTTCTCGACCTCCCGACTTTAAATTCTGAAACTAATCGCAAAAGTCGGCTTCGAGCCTTATAATGTAAATCTTTCCCGTTGAACTATTTCTCAAAACTCCGACCGGGATTAAGTTAAAAAAAAATCCAGAAATTAAAATAAAAATCGAAATTCCCGGGTTACTACACCCTCAAACAGATGATAACCTACCATAGAGATATGTTCGACTACCAAAGAGGTACGAGGCAGATCATCTTGGATTGGATGGGGGGCGATGACGAAGCGGGCCAACCAACGAGGGGTGATGAGGACGACGGCCAGCCTATGGAGGGTGATGAGGATGACGGCCAACCTATGGAGGGCGTTGATGAGGGTGATGACAGGCAATGACGCAGGTACATTGCAAACCATTTTATTATTTCATTATAATTTTTATTTGCTAATATAATTTTTATTGCGTACAGATAAGAGATGATGGACAACATGTGAAGAGGACGTACAAGCGTAGTAGATTTTATTTTTGAATTTGATATACATTAGTTTGATAATGTACAAGCGTAGTAGATTACTTTGATGTACATTAGTTTGATGTACTTCAGTTGGATAATATAGTTTGATGTACTTTAGTTTTGATGCAAAATTCTGTAATTGTTTGAATCATTGAATATGCAGGTTCATACTAGCTTTGGAGGATTCAAAAAACAAAGAAAACTCTGCCCAAATTTTTATTTTTTTCACATTATATTTCTTTGTACTATGAGTCTCCATAACTAGTAGCAAAGAGTTCTGACATATTTAAATAACCAAGCAATTCCATAAATTACCACAGGCATAAATTGCAATTACAATTCTTCAAAGTAATATATCGATAAATTACAAGTACAATTTCAATTATAAAATACAATGGGTGTGTATCGTTTTACATTATAAACTATAATATCCATTGCTGCATAAAATAAAAATGTTCTATAATCTCCTCATCATCGCCTGATAGTTCAGCAGTCTCTTCATGGTCTCGTGTTGTAGATTCCTGCACGAAATGTGTAACACCCCGAGAAACCCACACAGTCCCGGTGCGCTACAGTACGTCCACACACTATGACACACTAACACTTGACATAACTCACTTAATTTAATACCACTTTCGTTTTAAAATCATCTTCAAAAGAACATTTGTGAGTATGAAAAATTTTCGACTCGATTCGAAAATAACTCGCGCCCCGAATAGGGAACACGAAATCCTCAATATAAAAATACGCAGAGGAAAAGAAAACAATTTAAATTAGTTTTAAAATAAATCGACAATACTCGAGATCCTAGGAAAGAATCCAACACCCCTCGAACTACACAAATCCGGTGCCGTGCACTCATGTCCCCCACTTCGACGCTCTCCGCACACCCTCACGGTGCCGCAAGCGCCAATTTAACATCACCGCGTGCCCCACGCACCCTGCCTCTATACAGCACGTCCGCGCGCACGCCCTCACCCAGCCCCCGCACGACCCGCGAGCACCCGCAGGAACGCATGCCCCGCGCACCTGCGATCACGCCGCAGTCCCACGCTCATCTACACTTCTCTAGCAGTCACTGTATACATCCCGACCTATTCCATATCCTTTCGACTCTCAACTCCTCTCACAAAATTTCGACAGAGTAACGCCTAAAAACTGGCTATCCCAAAAATTTAAAACCCTGCATACAGTTTACCAAAAACTAACAGTATTTGTCTATCAACCATCCAGAGAATCTCCATAACAAAATCAGAGTTTAAAGACAACGACAATCCATCAAATACAAATGAAGAAAGTCCACAGTATAGAGCAATATCATACTCTAACATATAAAAATACGTACACGTCCCCAAAACACTACAACCACTCTATACAATCCTGTACAACCAACGTCTATACAAACTGCTCTATCCGTATAATACCCGACACAAAATAACAACCCAACAAATCTCACCATCACCTACCACCACCATGGGTCGGGTCGCCCTAATAAAGTTTGTCGTCCGGTGCCTCGGTCGCACGCCGCCAACCGTCCTATGCCTTAGGACTGGGCTCTCGAGGCTCACCAGCAATATCGTCATCTACAGCATAGAATACACAAAATAAGCCTAACGCTTAGTAAGTAGTACAATATGAAAGTAAAAGCCGTCAATGCAATCATATTACATGCAGTCTCTACACTCACACTCATGTTGTCACTTTTGTGACGCGTAGTGTAGCCGCACCAGGGTAAGGAGGAACCTAGCGCCACCCTACACCTTGACACGTCCCGGACTCCCCAGCAACTAAGCCCACAAGCTACACACACGCATCACCACACAACAACCACATCAGGG
>JAJTVC010002470.1:3790-23247 GCA_022433055.1 Begonia peltatifolia | reverse complement strand
ACCGTAACAAATTTTCACCCAGGACCCAAGATTATAACAAGGCTACCCCAATAAATGATGACAAGAGGCCTGTTAACCGTAAATGGCCCCCGAAAGCAGAAGGTAGTAGTAACAAACCCCTACCAGTAAACCTTCCGAACAAATAATGAGCACGTGACGTGCAATGTTTTAAATGTATTGGAAAAGGGTATTATGCCAATGAATGCTATAACCGTCGCGTGATGATAATTAAAGAATCCATTGGCAAATGAGAAAGCGAAAAGGATAAAGGCCAGTATGATGAGGAAGAAAAAGCAAAAGTAGAGGATAGCGACTAAGAGGCCTATGACTGTACGACTCAAGAAGGAGCTCTCCTGATCGTTATAAAGGAAGCATTGATTTCCAAGAACGTTAAAGAAGACAGCCAACAGGAGAATATCATCCACAGTCGTTGTGCAGTCAAAGATAAAGTTTGCTCCATAATTATTGACGGCGGAAGCTACATTAACATAGCTTCGCAAGAAATGTCCAGTGAACTTTGATTAGAGACCATTGCGAACCCTAAGCCATACAAGTTAAGGTGGTTGGATGATAGAGATGACATCAAGGTCACTAAGCAAGTAACCATCGACTTCACTATTGGTAAGTACAAGGACACGATTCTTTGCAACATGGTACCCATGGATGCCAGTCATCTTATATTAGGACGACCATGGCAATATGATCGCAAGGTGACCCATAATGGGTTCCGCAACAACTATACCTTGAAGTTCGGAGGCAGAACAATCAATCTATTATCCATGACTTTGAAACAAGTATCCCAGGATGACGCTGTTTGCAAAAGAAGAGGAGTTCAAGAAAAGTTTTTTCTTATCCAAGCGCGGGTTTAGATCTTCATTGACCAAGGGAGAGATGCTGATTCTAGTGTTATTTAGAGATCATGTTATGGATCATGGTGAGATACCTTCACCTGTCCAAAACCTCCTTAAGACTTACCAAGACGTCTTTCCTAAGGAACCCCCACCTGGCCTACCACCCTTGTGTGGTATTGAACACCAGATGGACCTCCAACTTGGAGCCATGCTACCCAATAGGCCAGCCTATAAGATGAGACCTGAATAGGGTAAGGAATTACATGAGCAAGTACAAGAGCTGTTAGGCAAGGGATACATTCGAGAATCAATGAGTCCCTGTGCTATGCCTACTCTTCTTGTCCCTAAGAAAGACGATACCATGAGGATGTGTGTCGATAGCTGCTCTATAAATCAAATTATTATCAAGTATAGGTTTCTGATTCCTAGACTAGAGGATATGCTGGATGAGCTTAGTGGAGCGTCCATATTCTCTAAACTCGACTTGAATAGTGGTCATCACCAGATCCGTACGAAGGATGGTGATGAATGGAAAACTGTCTTCAATAAGAAATACAGATTGTTTGAATAGGTGGTTATACCATTCGGACTTACTAATGCACCGAGCAACTTCATGAGGTTGATCCAATACGTTTTTAAGGACTTCTTAAGAAAATTTATTGTCATTTACTTTGACGACATATTAGTGTCTAGCCTCGACCTACCACAACATCTCAATCATCTCGGCATCCTATTTCAAACTCTCCGTCAAGTTAATTTGTTCAGCAATTTAAGTGTTCCTTCGCCAAAGAAAAGGTATACTTTTTGGGATTCATTATTTTGAAGGATGGTCTAGAAGCCGACGAAGAAAATGTCAAAGCCATCAGGGAATGGCCTACACCTAATGGAGTGACCGAAGTCTGTAGTTTTCATGGACTAGTGTAACGCCTCGTAATTCGGCCGTTACTTTCTTGACTTTTCATAAAACTTTATAAGAAAATTCTTTACAATTATAGTACATATTTAAAAGGGCTGAAAATGTGTAAACTTCCCTTATAAAACTTCGTATAAAACATGCATAAAATTTTGTTAAAACCCTTTTTTTTTCATTTGGCACTGTTCAGGTGAACAGTGCCCATCACTGTTCATGTGAACAGTACCCGCGATGGGGTACTATTCAATCACCCCCAAGGGGCGATTTATATTGACCACTTTCAAGAAGTGGGGCGATACAACGCCCTGTTGAGGCGACTTGTACCCACTCTAGCGAGTGGGGCAATACAATGCCTCACTGGGGCAATGCAACGCGCCACGGGGCGATTTGCATCGCCCCACTGAAGAGAATGCGGTGATGCGTCTCCCCTATTTGGCGATACATCGCCCCTTCATGGAGGAGCGATCATCCTTACCTCCATTTTCCATTTGTATCCTTTTCTTGTTCAACCTGCAATGACATAACTCTCTCAATTTATATAATCATATTTTTCTCCAAATAAAACAGCGAAAGTCATTAAAGCAATTATAAAACCATTTTTTTAAACATATTTAAACCAAAAGCTAGGTTTTAACAAACTTTTTAAACCACAAATTTGTATTTTCCAAAAGTTCTAAATCTATTCATTTTTAGACATTCGTCAAAATACCTACAGACTTGTGTACAGGTCAAAATCGCCGTAACCGATACGAGCACACCCATGGATGTCCTTGTTCAACTACATGGTCAACTGTACCGAGGATCGACATCCAGACCCATAATAATATCACATACACCACAAAGTAAACTAATAAGGCTAATGCTCAGTAAGTGATGTCAAATAAAATATGCATGCTCATGGATATGCTATACTGCTCATAAAACAAGCATCTGATCTGTTCTTTATTTTTTTACATAACATGAGTCATGAGGTCTTGATTCTAGAGGGGAGATGGCCTGACTAACTATCCACCTAGCGGGATGACCAACTTGCCCTAGGGGAAGTGGAATGACACACCTGATGGTCCCTCTGACGGAACGGCCAAACTCAATTCCCTACACACAGTGACTATTTACGTACTTGACTTTATTGTATTTTTTCTGTTCTTTTTCCGTGAAAACATATGCATAAAACTATTTTCTATGCTTTGAAAAAACCATGATGCATGAAATCACATACATAACCTCAAATGCTGTAAACGTAATATAAACTTAACTAATAAACTGATTGATCAATAAATAATAAAAGCTATCATAAAAAAGTTACAACCTAAAATCTCTACCCAAACAGGAATTCTCGAAAACTATAAATCTCCAATTTTCTCAGTCTCGCCATCAACGTCCTAACTATTTGTGTTATAGGTCAATCGGCCAAAATACATGCAAACATGGACATGCCTCGCGTCTTGAGCTCAAAATCAGGCAATTGATCAACTTCCTTTTTGATTTGCAAATCTAAAACACAGAAATCAAACAATGTACATTAAAATGCATCAAATAACCTAATTAACCTAAATTTTAGAATCTCTTTCAAATTGGATACGAATTTCAAAATCACATAAGTTTTCCTATACATATTCTAATTAAAAAATTCCAAAAGCTATGGACTTCGTAAAGGGTCTACTTTAACATGCTTAATTCAATTTATCAATTAAAACCAATTCGATAGATTGAAATTACAAAATGCCGAACTGCCCAATAATTCACCATTTTTTATCCAAATTTTAAAATTCCATGATTTTCTTTATTTAAGTCTACCAACAAGTATTCAAATCCCATTAAACACCAAAACAACCCAGAAATAGAGAAACGCCAACAATTTCCATGCATCACACGTTAGGGTATCAACTTCAATAAAACCAAACTATTTCATTAAATATCAATCACTTATCCAACAAACTTGCAACAATATAACTTAGATAAACTTTTTTTACCTTGACGAAGTCTTGAGAAAGAAGAAGAGAAGAAGGGAGGAAACAAATGGCTATGCAGGAAGAGAAAACAATGTGGCGAAACCAATGTCAGAGCCATCTCTGGGCTCCCACGCTGCCGACAAGGCTAATCCGTCTCGACTCCCTGACTCATTTACCCAAATTTCATTTGAAAACATTTGAAAATACACAATGGAAGATAAATTTAATACATTTAAATTCGAAACGATAACATCGTCGGACACATGAAAATTTGGGCTGAATTATTTTTTATTATTTTATTATTTTTTATTTTTAAAGCAGAAAGCCATTCGCTGCCGGCCGTTAGCCAAACAACTCCATCGCCAGCATTGGCGCTCGCGTCGGGACCACAGGTGTTGCCTGCGCCACTATCGATGTCGTGCGCCATGCTCGTCTCTTCGTGTGCCCTGCACAGGCCCCTTGATGCCGCGCTACCGCGCACGCGTCATCAGGCGATGTATCCCCTTCAGGGCAATGTATCGCTACTGGGGAGATTTGCATTGCCCTCAACTAGTGCGTGGGGTGATACAACACCCGCATGGGGGCTATGTAACGCCCAACTAGGGTATTTTGCATCGCTCACCCTGTGGGTGGGGCGATGCAATGCCCCTCCCGAGCGATGCAACGACCCCACTAGGGCGTTGTGCAACGCCCCCAATGCCCCCTCCTGGGCGATGCAACGCCCCCCGAGGCAATACAACGCCCCACTCTAGGTCGTTGCAATGCCACCTCTTGGGTCGATGCACGCGTCATCAGACGCTTGACAACGCGACATTTTTGTCAAAATTTCAGCAGAGTAACGCCTAAAAATGTCCACCCAAAACCTGAAAATCAAACCTAAAAACAACACTGTATATCATCTATCAAAAAATCCCCTATTTGAATTTTTCAAACACTGTACCAATCTACCAGACGACGTTCCAAATAAAACCATTAGACTAAGATTCGAGATTTCAAAATAAATTTTTTATCAAACGATTAACAACGAAATCCACTATATAACAAAACCCATACATGAAATCCATCAAGAGAGGTTGTTCAAAATACAAAGGACCCTAAAAAACAATCGCTCATAAACCCCTACCATACCTTACTTGTTCCGATCCTTGCTTGCAAAACATGCTCGAGATCCTTGCTTACTGGGAAAAAGGGTATCGTTACAAATGGTATCAGAGCCTGTAACTGGAATGGTGACAACGAGAACATTGGGCCTCTTTGGGGGGGGGGGGTTGATTGTGATTACCCGAATGTGTACGTATGGGGACGAGTGTGGGGCCAATCTCGGGACGTAAGCCGAATGTAGGCAAATCCCAGAATCGAGTATAGGCAAATCTCGAGTGATGAAAAAAGGGGTCGTCAAAATCTCACATCGCTTGTGTAGGTATATGAGAACGAAATATATGTAAGTAAACCCTCCAAAGATAGTCAAACGCATTTTGATGCACAATTGTCAACGGATCCCATAAGAACTACAAAATTAAAAGTGCTCCGACGAGAGCAGTACCATGTATGATGACCAACTGGGAAGTACTCGTCAAACAAATCCGTGAGGGGAGGATATTGTGTTAAAGCGGACAATATCTTACTGGAAAAAGATGGTTGTTACACATCTGGTCCTAAATGTCTAACATGCATGCATATAATAAAGTTGAATAAGAAGGCCAATGTTTGCCCAAATAAGTTCAAACGAAAAAAAAAGTATAAGTCATAGCTCGAGAAGACAAATTCTCATGTGAGTATCTTAATCGCCTTGCTTGATCTTCTACGTGACAAGGTGCTTTGGTTGGTCAATATCCATAGTTTTGATCTTGCACTTCAAGTCTCCGAATATGTCTTTTAAGTCTTCACACGAACCGTTTTCTACAAAAGAGACAAGTGTGTAAAAACATTGATGAGTTAATTTATGACCTCGTGTTTGGGACCGTGTGATGGGCCTATAGGGCACGACAAATACCACCATCTATGGGTTGGGTCGCCCTAACACAGTCCAAGAAATCGATGCTCCGGGCCGTGCGCCACCAACTACTCACTACTCGTGGCTAGGCTCGTGGTACTCTCCTTCCTGCTCGTCTGCACCTACACTGCAAAACACAAAGTAAGCATAATGCTTAGTAAGTAGTGTAATATGAAACCTAAAAACTATCAATGCTACCCTATCACATGCAATCTCTACACTCTCTCTCGTGTTGCTATTTCCTATCATCGTCTCGTACAATCCTCATACTAAGATGGGAAGCGGATTAGTTTTACCAAGTCCATTCTCTGTTTATGTCGAAAAGAGAATTACTTCCTTCAAGGCCACATCATGTAACCGATGCCAGGTAGTTGGCCCTTACGCCACATTGCTCATGACATGTTGCCATCGTTTCAGCTCAACCAGCGACAGGGCCCAAAAGTTGTAAACGACTCCCATGTCAACGATCGTCATACTAAGTTGGGAAGCGAATCCGGTTTCTTAAGTTGATTCTCTATCTACGTCAAAGTGCAAATCACTTCCTTCGAGGCCGCGTAACCGTTATCCTCACCGTTCACATGTCACACTACTCGCCCGTGTTTAAAACCATGCTCGAATTAATTTTCATTAAACTTTTCAAAACATGATGCATGACTAAAACAAAACATGCAAATCTTCCCTATCATCCTTTGGTGTAGGCCCATAACGGCAACACACAAACAAACATTACTTACCTAGCGTACTTAACTTTCCTATGATGATCGACCTCTATCCAACCACTCGGACTCAACTTATCACATAACCAACTCATATCAAAATCTACTCCACAATTATTCTACATGCTAAACTATGGTTGCTAGATAAACTTGTCAAAAACTAACTAAATCGCTAACTAACACGGTTTTGCCAAATTTCAACCTAACTTCAAACATGCATAACTTTTCCTATGGTTATTGGAATCACTCCATTCTATCGGCTAAACGCTCTTCAAGGAACCTATTTTAATATACACAACTACATGGTAAACCTCGTGACCTAAGTTTAGTGTTGGCAAATCTCGGTTCATAAAAAGGAGGTCGTCACAGTTCCACATCGCTTGGGCAGGTATATGGAAATAAAACATATGTAAGAAAACCCTAGCTAGATACTAGGAGGATATTTGGCTACGATCCAATTCCTAGAACAGACAATATTTTACTGAAAAAAAGAGACGTTATACAATGCTACTTTGAAACATATGCATGAGCCTCTCATTTATGAATTGAACTTGGAAACATATTATATGTTAGAGGATAAATTTAGAATGGTTAAGCATAGTTTTTGTGATCATTTTTCTCACCTAGCTGAATTTATTTCTTATATTTTTGTTAGAAATTGTTTCTCTATATTATAGTTTTGTTTTAAGAAAAGGATGGATGCTTTGAGTATCACATTGCTACCTAAGTCCTTAATGGACAACATCAACCTAGATGTAGCAAAGAAAGTGGTGAGTATCTTACCAACAAGGTATGTGCCACTTGACACTTTATTAACTTTGCTACGTAGGATAGGGTGGTTGGATTATTTTGATGGTAATGTTTATCTGAATTTCAGATTTAATGTTTATAATCCTTATTTGAATTTTACTCTTCAAGATTATTTTAAAGAGGATTTATTTTGTGTAGTAGCACATAATATAGTCCATGTTTCCTTGCATATATTTTTGAAATTGGAATATTATGTGATGGATGAATTTGGTGGCAATTCCTTGATTATATCTTATGTTGTCAATTTATGGAATTTTTTTATGGAAGCTATCATGGTTGAATTTTGAAATTGTTGTTCATTGTACAAGTATGCCTCTTGTTCTTAATTTGGAATACATTTACCTGTTGCAAGAAACTTTTTTAGATTTGAAGTTTGGACATAGCTTTATAACTGTGCCTCTTGTTTTTAATTTGGAATATAACCTTTTGTGGAGGCCAACATTGTTGAGAAAAGTACTACAGAACCCTTGGCCAAATCCATGGCCAAATTTTTCTACTAATGTGTTTAATTATTTTATAGGCTTTAATGGTCAAAGCAAACTCACTAACCCAGGGATAGTTAGTAAAACTAATGCAGAAAGTCTTTAGATTTGAAGATAAATCTTCAACAACCCGAAGGAGATGGTGTGCCTAGGGTTGGCCTTCACCGACCAAGGCCAAATCCACTGTCGAACTTACATATTATGGACTTTGTTCATTTTATAGGTACTCCCCTTGACGCGGCCAACATAGCCGCCAACCAAAGCCAAGAAGTGCAAGAAGATGATACTCCAGATTTGTGCACAAATTTTCAATCATCCAAAGAGGATGATGTGCCACAGAGGCCAAAGACTCAAACTCAAATTAAGGTAAGAATTCAATCAAGTTATGTAATTAAAACATTTGTTGATTTTTGTAAGAAAGAGCCTTTTGATTGCGTGGATCAAGTGTTGAACTAAGATAGCACGCAAGGATCAAGGATGGAATGCTCGACAAAGCATGGCATGCAAGAGGAAGTCACAACGCAACATTGGCGCGCGCGAGAGGAAAACCTATCGAGTAGTTGGCGCGCACGAGTAGAGTCTTGCCAGAGCAGAAGGTGGATGAGGGAAGCACCACAACGCTCAAGCAGGCGTGTGCGAGGAGGAGCGCATGAGCTCACAGAGAAGCCAGCAGGCGCACGCACAAAAGAGCATCAGGCAACGGCATTGTCGAGCACCAGAGCGCGCGAGACTAGCAACCGATGCACGCAACGAGCAGTGCGCGCATGCACACAACGCGTCACCATCAGTCGTCGAGTCGCCCAACGACTATTTTCCCGGTAATGGATATTTATGTGTTTCTTGCTTTTCAACTTTTCTACATAACGCCTGATACTTTTCTTTGTATTTAAACTCATTCTGAGTTCCTTGTAATGGTTAGACTCCATGATGAATCAGTGAAAAACTGTTGCTTGTTGAAAACCTGAAGTGGTTTTAAATTACAAATTGGTAATTGCTTTGGTGGCTTCCACTGAGTGGAGAACACCTCCATTGCCACCAAGACCACAATTTTGTTGCTGGTTCTCATTCCATCCTTCTCTCTAACCTCTTCGTGAGCTTGAACTAAGAAGCAGGTGGTGAAATCAATCCCCAAACGCTATGTTTCTTCTTTAGGAGAAACTTTGCCAAAAGCTCTCATCTTAGCTTCTCTGCTATCTAAGGGTTGTTCTTCCATTTTATTGGCATTGTCTAAGGCCCATTGACAAGTTTGTTTACTTGCGCACTTTCCTAAAAGCTTCCTTCCATTTTCACATCAACTCTATATTTTTTGGCTTTTCTTGTGTGTTTTTGGGGTGTTCTTTGAGCACCAATCATTATGCTTTCTTTAAGTCTTCCACATGCATATTTTCATCCCCTTTACAGGCTTGTATCCCAACTATACCTACAACTCCCAGTACCGACACGCCCTTGGGTGGAAATTAGTTTGATTTTCGTCCTAGGTATTCGACGAACAGCAAGAGGAAAAGATTATTTTATGATTGTGGTGGATAGATTTTTCAAAATATCACACTTCGTTGCATGTTCTAAAACTGATGATGCAGTCATCACTACCTATCTTTTTTTTAAAGAGATAGTTAGGTCTGACGGGATCTGTAACGCCCCAAACCTACTCGTTTTCTGGTTCGTTCACTGGTTCCTGGCACGCTAACTACTACTCTTACATATAAACTCTGGTAAAATTCATGTAAAAATTTAAAAATTCATTCCTTGAGTTGAAACGATCATTTTGAAACCGTCATAGCGGAAGACTTCGATTTAAATCAATTTAAATAAAATTTCAAGTTTTTAAAGCATTAAAAGACATTTTTGGTTGACCCCCGTAAGCACTAGTTGACACTTCATTTCCCTCTGTTTTCACCAGTTGACCCTAACGGTCGACACCTCTCTGCTCATCACGCTAACCGGTCGACACCTGTGAACACAGGTTGACACTCCAATCTTCTCTGTCCGCATAAGTTGAACCCCATGGTCGACACTTTTATGCTCATCACAGAGAGCGGTCGACACTTGTCTTCTCAAGTTGACACCTTCATCCTCTCTGTTTCCATCGGTCGAACCTTGCGGTTGACACTTTTACCATCTTTATACTAATCGGTCAACACTTCCACACACAGGTCGATACCTGATATGGCTATGTCTCCATGGGTCCTCTCTCACGGTCGACACTTACCAGGTTTGGTAGACCACTAAGCCTATCAGTCGACACTTCATTCACAGATTTGATTAAAATACTTAAACTTCTCAAAAATCACCAAATTTTGACTCAACACTAAAAATGACAAAACGATCAATTTCCAATCAACTCCAAATCGATATATACATCAAAACTACTACCAAACATTTTTCACTATTCAAAACGACTCAAAATAACTCCGACTCGACCCTAACCCGTACCTATGAACATCGTGTCAAAATAGCCTTACAATTTGCCGGATCGTCAACGTGTGTCTTCCTCCTACTACCTCCTAATGCTGAGCTCGTTTTGAGTATTCACCAACTATCGCTTCGTCACCTATATCACATAACTCATCTAGTAGCTTAATGCTAAGTAAGTAATGCATAAAAACATAACATATGTAGTTTCTACAGTTTCGTCTCTACTTTCGTTTTCCTATATATCTTCCAACTTATTTATCTTCTTACTATTAGATTCTTCTTTACGAGCTAAATGAAGATGACACAACTCGCGGTTCCTATCATAGTACCAAGCTAACCTCAGTATAATCAAGTGACACATCTCGCTGTCCCCCTTATACGACAATGCCCCCGGGTAAAGCGGGGGAAGTAGTGACACTGTGACGCCCCAAAAACTTGCCCGTTTTCGGTTCGTTCAATGCTCTGATACCAACTCCATGACGCCCCAAAAATCTGCCCGTTTCCGGTTCGTTCACTTCTCTAGTACCCACTCTGTAATGCCCCGGTCCACCTTGGACCCGTTTTGCTATTTACTCACTATTTTACTTGTATTGTAAAAATTCGCATGTATTTTAAAACTAAAACGATAGTTTTGAAAATATTTTAAACAGCATCGCAATGGAAAACTTGATTAAAATCAGTTTAAACAAAACTTCATTTTATAAAAACATAAAACAGAGAAACCGGTAGATGCTTGTAAATGTCGGTCGACATTGGCAAACGCCGGATGACGCTACGTTTTTCTCAGGTATTCTTGTCTGTCGACACTAAAAACACCAGTCGACACTTCTACACTCATCTCAGAGACCGGTCGACACTTGCCTTCACAGGTCGACACCTTAATACTCTCTGCCCGCGCAGGTCAACCCTCACGGTTGACACCGCTGCCATTTACTGGTCGACACCTACAACCATGGGTCAACACTTATTTCTGCTCTGTTCGCGCAGGTCGAACGCCACGGTCGACACCTATGTACTTTGGTTGACACTTTGCAGCAGCAATATAAAAATAATACCAGTTCGAAAGAAAACGAACAACGAAAACTTTCACGATTAAAGACCTGTATTTTTAAGACATAATGTCCTCAAGTAATTTCAAAAACACAACCTTATACCAATCCCGGCTATAATCGTACTACATAAAACTATATCGCCAAAATCTACACACAGTTGTTCAACACAAAATGCTTATAAAATTTCACAACCTATCACAACATGGTCCTGTCGCCCAAACAAGCTGCCTGCACCGGCATACAGCATACGTCACCAACCGTCATCCTAGTCATGCCCGTCCTCGAACAACTCACCGGAGAGCTCGCCGTGGAACACAAAACATAAGCCTAATGCTTAGAAAGTGTGGAATATGAAACACAAAACCGACAATGCAATCCATAACTCAACCCCTAAGACATGCAGTTTCTACGCTCTATTTTGTTTTCATTCACTTTCATTATTATCATCTTCCACTTTCATGTGTGAGTCAAGTTGGCACCCATCCTATCACAGTCAGGACGGCCAAACCATGACCCACGAAGCGAGATTAGAAGCACACATTGTGTTCACACACGGGACGGCCACACAAAATCTCCTCCGACATCAATCATAGAACCCTCTAGTGCTTTCTCAGTAGCATGTTAACGACGAGGCGTTGACAAACCATGTCATCTTACCTACTTTAATCAATGAGAACTGTCTAGTGCTTTCTTAGTAGCTTGTTAACGACAAGGCGTTCCCATACGTGGCATCTTTTCTTATCTGATTACATTTCATACGCATAATTCAAAACATGCTCAAAACTCGTACTTCGTAATTCAAAACCATAATGCATGTCAACACATATGCACAATCAACTGACCAATCAACAAAACAAACAGTCAAAACAAACAAGCAACCCTACCGTTACATGGTGTAGGCCTGAAGGCAAATCACAAACAATCCAATACTTACCTAGTATTCTAGAAATTCCTCACACTTCGTAACTTCGTACACTAACTGGAAATGCCTATAAAATCACACATTCATCAGTTCTACCTCGTTCAATTCATAAATTCCAAGCTTGAAAGTCATAACTCGTAGAAAACCAAAACTCTCTACTAAATTCGAAATCAAACTCAATTTCCGACCAACTTTGAAAATTCATAACTTCTCCAATCCTCATCCGAATTGGACGATTCAACGTGCCACAGGCTTCACAAGATGTCTAATTTCCAATTGTATGATCCATTTCCTAATTCAACACCTACAGCTTGGCCGGACGTTGCTGAACGGAAACCATTGCACAATTTGAACACTCGGCTATCCAACCGCTCAATACTTCTCATAAAATCTCGTAATCTACTCCTACTTATCTCTTAAGCACTAACATACGGATAAAAATCAACTCTAAATTTAATTTCACGTATCTCTCTCCTACGTTTCCACCAAATCACCCAATACCCTAATAATGAGCACACTAACTATCTACTAAGAATTAACTAAAACTTACCGTACCTTTGAAGATTGGTGGAAGATCGGAGAAGAAACGTGGCTGGAAGGAGGGCCGCCGAGCTTTACACGGGAGAGGAGAGAAGCGGGGGGGGGGGGGGGTTTCACTGGGGAGAGAGAACACCGATGATGTTCTCTTCTCTCTCTTATTTTTTATTTAATAATAATAGCTTAAACTAAATCGCCCCCAATCCTTAACCGTTTAATCAAACTGCTCTTCATTCTGTCTCCGGTTGTATTTTTAAAATTCTTTCTTCTCCATTAGCCTCAAAACAAAGTTTTACTTGAGGATACAATTTCTCTGCTCACAATTCCGATCAAAACTCCGCTGATTACAACTATGAAATTATGAAAATTAGTTTAAGCGAAAAATTTTGAGGTGCTACAGACACACCTCGTGTAACGCCCGAAAAACCTACCAGTCTCTGGTACGTTCACTGCTCCGATACCACATCTTTGACGTCCCCGAGTCGCACCCAAACCTGGGTCGCCAACCATACGCTCACTTTTCACCCCGACAAAATTCATATAAAATTAAAAAATTTTTGTTTTTTGACTCAAAACGACGCCTTCGAAAATCATTTATGAAAAACCGCAGCGGAAAACGCATTTGAAATCGCTTTAAATTAACTTCACCTTTTAAAATCTAGAAATAAGAGTACCGGTCGACAATTGGGTCGTCTCAGGTTTCCATCGGTCGACACTGGCAAACGCTGGTCGACACCGAGTTCTACTCGGGTCTTCACGTCGATCGACACTAGAAATCACAGGTCAACACTGCTACGTTCAGCTCGGCAAGTGGTCTACACTTGCTTACTTAGGTCGAGACATTAACCCTCTTTGCCCACGCAGGTCAACCCTCGCAATCGACACTCTCGCTGATTTTGCACTAACTGGTCGACACCTTGTTGCTCTCTTACCGCGCCGGTCGAACCCCACAGCCGACACTCACCCTCACATTTACACTGACCGGTCGACACTTCACACTAGCAACCTAAAAATAACAGCAGTTCTACGGAAGAAAGACACGAAACTTCTCCGAATTAAAACAACTGATTGCAAACATGAATCATTCATTCAATCATTTCAAAAAATTCAAGAAGGCACCTATACATCTACCCCGACTATTGACACCCACATCCATTTATGCCTCAAAATCCTATACAGTCAACATAGACCCCTCGAAACTTACTACAAAGGACCGCCGTCTCACCTTGTACCACGGTTCGGATCCCCTTGACGAACTCCACCTGCCGGCACACGGTATATCGTCGCCAACTGCCTACTCATCCTGTCTACGCTCCGGCAACTCACTTTCAGGGATCTCTGCACCTACACCACGGAACACACAACATAAGTCTAACGCTCAGTAAACAGTGCAATATGAAACGTAAAACAACAATGTAATCCTATCACATGCAATTTCTACGTTCTCGCTCATGTTGTCACAACACGTGCCACGTGGTACGACCACACCATAGTGAGGCTGGACTCTCTCGGCACCTAACACCCTAGCACGTCGCCATCGTCCCGGTTTCTCTAGTAACGAGGCCTCAATTCGTACCCAAACATCACTGTACGCATCGCAACCCTTCTAGGGTGAGGCTAGATGCACTAGCCACACCACCCCCTGGCACGTCACCATCGTCCTGGTTCCTCCAGCAACGAGGCCATAGTTGCCCAACACCACACGCACACCGCGGTAGGCATCCCAGGGTAAGGCTCGACGCACTCGCCACATCACACCCTAACACGTCACCACGATCCCGATTTCTCCAGCGACAGGGCCTAGCTACCCACACACCCAACGCCCTCGCCACACCTCGCACTTCACATCTCACATAAATCCATGCACAAATTCATTTTCGTTCCCGTTTTAAAAACATGATGCATGTCAAACAATATACACGCACATCACAATCAATCATCACAACGTAAACTTTCCTCGGTGTAGGCCCACCTAGACAAAACACATGCATACACTACTTAACTGGTGTCCTAGCTTTCCGTGGTACTCGCCCCACCAAAAACCTGCTCAACCTATAACAAAATCATCTTCTTGTCAAAACATATCACACTACTCTACTTACGCACTAAAATCACCATAATAGCAACACTTCGCGTACTCACTAAAATCGTTCACTCACCTATTCCGGCTCCAACATCAACCCAACTTCTGACGCGCATAACTTTTGCATCGGCTATCGGAATCACACGATTACAGCGGCTAAATGCTCTACTCACAACCTAGTTTACCACACTAAAAGGGGTTCTAAAATTGAGGGCACCTAGCTAGGGCGCAAATTCACAGCCAATACCGTATTAGCATTTAAAATCCTACCTTCTCGTTTCCTCACTCAAATTTGCTAACTTCCTCACCCATCCGCCACATTTATCCTTAATACCCCACAACAACCGATACTCCACTCAATAAACACTCTAACCCTAAAACCCCCAAATCTTCTATCCATCAAATTTCTCCGCAACTCCAATGCTAAACAAACATTGAACCATAAACCACTTGAAATTACCTTAAACCGTTCAAATGGAGGAGAAACCACAACAAATCGCTGATAGAAAATGACGCGGAAAGGAGAGAAACCGAAGGCTCTCGCACGGTGGGTAGGGGAGATATAAGAGAGAAAAAAGGGGGAGAGGGTTTCTGCCAAATCCTCTCCTCCTTTTTATATATATAAAAAAATAAACTAATTATCTTTTTACCCTCACGCTTTAATCTTTCAATCCAATCGTTATTCGATCCGCTTCCAGTCGGATTATTAAAATTTTCTATCCACCATTAGCCTCGAAATAATTCTCCACCTAACCTTATGAATTTTTCGCTCCCCATTTTGAACCAAATCCCACCGTTTATTGTCTCAACAACTCGAAAATCAGTACCGTGAAAAAAAATACGGGGTGTTACACCTCGCGGTCCCCCTCATAGGCAAGGCCACTCAACCCCACCTTTTTTATATTCTTACGTATCTTTTAATTGCATTCGTCTCACCACATTCTACTGTTTCACTTTGTAAAAATATGGAAATTTATTTTCGTTTTGTTCTTATACTTTAAAACCATGAATGCATAATCAATTAAAGCATAACATGAAATAAACGTGCATGCAACCTACTGATCTGTGATGTAGGCTCGAAGGCAAAAACCCCTATTAGACTACTTATCTAGCGTCCTAGCTTTCAGTGTTGCTCATTTCTATCACTTTCTCGGTCCCAACCTATCACATAACAATTCACATTAAAAACTCATCTCACAATTTATTCCATGTCGTAAAATTACGTCTACTAATTCACTCCACAAATGCCTAACTACGATGGTTCGCTAACCCAAATTTCAGCCAAAATCAACCTAACTTCTAATGAGCATAACTTTTGCGTCGGTTGACGGAATCACTCGATTCTAGAGGCTAAATGCTCCACTAATAACCGAGTTTAACATACCGAAATAGAATTTAAAACAATTAAACATAGTTAGGTTAAAACTCCCAAAAATAGAACCGAATTTCACACTAAAATGCCCAAAATTTTCATTCTCGGTTTTTCAACAAAACTCACTCAATTTCCACCAGTCTATCGCACTCTAACCTATTAAGCATAATCTACCCACAATTAGAAATTTCAAATTTAAAAAAATTCAAATTGCACAGAACACCCTCTAGGTTTTTCTTCCAAAATTTTGACATTCGCTGTCCACGGTTCAAACATTCGCAACTCACCTCTAAACGCTCTATTACAGCACAAAACCTTAAGAAATTGAAACCCCATTGAATCCCCACACTCGAACACTAAAACAGAGAGTAGAGGAGAGAACTTACCGTGAGTCCACGTCGAAAATTCATACGGGAGAGATAGAGATCGTGTTCTGCGTGTAGATGGAAGGAGGGAAAACTAGGAGCGGCGAACTTCAATCGTTGGCGACGAAGGAGGTGAGCATACGCGGGAGAGGAAAGTGTTTTCCTCTTCTTTTCTGTCGAGAGAACGAACGGGAGCGGCTTCTGCTGAAGCCACTCTTATTTTTTTTATTTTATTTATTTATATTTTACTTTATTAAATTAGCATTACACCCTTACACTTTAACCTTTTACTCAAATGGCTATTCAGTCTGTTTCTGATCGTATTACTGAAATTTTCTCTTCTTTATTAGTATCAAAATAATCTTTTGTCTATTAGTACAAATTCTCTGCTATCAATTCTGACAAAAAACTAAGTCGTTTACCAATACGAATTTTCAAAAATTAATTTATAGAAATCCTGGGTGTTATAGAATCCCACTGTCTATTATGCCTGATAGAGTCACAAGATTTCTAAGTGCATTTTGGAGAACCCTGTAGAAGAAGATTGGAACTAAACTACTATACAACACATCTTTCCATCCACAAACTAATGGTAAGACAGAAAAGGTTAACTGTACCCTACGAACTCTTTTAAGAATTAGTGTAGACAAAAAGTTAATAGATTGGGATGTCCAACTTCTATGTTTGGAATTTGCGCATAATAGGAGTGTCCACTCCACCACTCGAAAAACTCCCTTTGAAGTGATGTATGTTATCAACCAACTCAAACCATTGGATCTCATACTACTTCCTAAGACAGACCTTGTAAATCTAGAAGGAGCTAAAAAAGCGGCTCAAGTTAAACAAATGCATGAACTGTTTAGGAAAAACATTGACATGAAAAATGAATAACTTGCGAGGCAATCTAACAAGGGACAAAAGGAAGTAATCTTCAAAGAAAGTGATCGAGTATGGCTCCATTTAATGAAAGAATATTTGTAAGACCCAAAAATTTATCGTACATTTTAATTTATCATTCAATAAATTAAACTATTTTAATGGATTTGAGAATTTTATAGTAGAAGAGATAAATTAAAGGAATGAAGACGTGAAGTTGAAAAGTCAAAGAAAAAGGAGAAGATTATTGGTGTTTTGCGTGATGAAGGAAGAAAAGAAAAGAGGAAAGAAGAAAGTGCAGATGAGGGTTGAAAAGTCAAATAAGGAAGAAAGGAAACTTGAAAAGTCAAGTTTTGTTTTGTTAACGTCAAAGAAACAATGTTTGAAAAAATAAATAAAATAATGTTTGAATAAAAAGTGAAGTCCACCAATTGAAGGAAGACACCTCCTCCACTCTTAACAATTATCCTTTAAGTATCAAAAGCTTCTTCTCCACGTTGTTTTCTCGTCCTCCATAGCTGATCGCTCCCTCCTGCAAGAGTTCTTCTTCTCCTCTTTTTTCTAAAGATTTCTTCAAGGTAAGTTATATGTTAGGTTTTATTTATAAAAAGGGCTTGATGTATATTGAAATAGTGGATTATTTGGGTGTTCTAGAGATTTGATGAACCGTAACGTGTGGTGCATAAAAAATTGTTGGGGTTTCTCTATTTCTAGCATGTTTTGGTTTTTAATTGGATTTAAATACTTATTGGAAAACATAAATGAAGGAAATCATGTAATTGTACAATTTGGATTACTCATGTCGTCATACTCACCGTAGAGATTCCTCCCAAGACACTATACCTAGGAGACGAAATGACAATCTTAGAAAACGAGTTAGAGACCAAGAGCCCTTAGACGATAAAGCGAAGACTGATTATTCTAGGGATATGCACTCTAACTATGATTACGATGAGGATGATGAGTAGACCTTGGATTAAGAAGATAACTTTCGTCCACCAATCCATAGGAATCATGATGAGTTTAGACGAGACCGACATAGAGACCGTGATGACCTTCGAAACGTTAAGATACAAATTCCACCTTTAATGGAACATGCGATGGCACGACATTTTTAGAATGGTTAGAGAAGGTTGAGAGGAATTTCGATTGGTGTAACTACTCTGACAAAGTGAAGATCCAATTGGTTTCTTTAGAATTTACAGGCTATGCATTACTCTGGTGGTCTAATGTGAGAACGCAAAGAGCGCGTACTGGATTTAACTTTATTGATACTTGGAGAAAGATGAAATCTATCATGACAAAGAAATTTGTCCCTAGTCATTACAAACAAGAGTTGATCATGCAAATACATAGCCTCAAATAATGAAGTCAAACTGTTGAGGAGTACCTCATGGAGTTCGAGACTCTCAAAATTCGAGAAGAACTAGAAGAACCCGAAGAGCAAGCTATAGCTAGGTTCATCCATGGCTTGAATTACGACATTGCTTATGTCGTATAATTGCATCCAATAGAATCCATGGACATGGTAGTCCAGATAGCCTTGAAAGTCGAACGCCAACCCAAGAGGAAGAGTAAAGCTACCGAATCATTTAACATTAACCAGCTCCCCAAAGCAACTTAAGGCTAACAAACCAGTGACCAAGGCTGATTGGAAAACGCTTTTTCAAAGACATTAGCCTCCCAAAGAATCAAGTAGTAAACCAATAAACCCTAAAGGATCATAGGTTATGACTATGAAAGACAAGCCCACTAGACAGAGAGCATGCAACCTCAAGTGCTACAAGTGTCACGACATACATCATTTCTTGGCCCATTGCCTGAACCGTCGTGTCATGATCATTAAGGAGGACACCGGTGAGTTTGTAAGTGAATAAGAGTTTGAAGAGGACATGGAAGAAGTAGGAGAGGATGTGTTATAGCCAAGCCCCTGCTCGGTCACTAAAATGCATGAAAGGATCGGTTAGGCCCTCGGATCTCGGCCAAGCCGAGAAACCCTTGAGAAAAACAACAAAATGAACGACCAAATGTGCTTGAAATGAAATGAAATTTGGTGTGAGATTAGTGGAGCGAGTGAGGTGTGTGATGGTGGTGGTCGTGGTCCAGATTGATTAGAAA
>JAJTVC010002465.1:0-14814 GCA_022433055.1 Begonia peltatifolia | reverse complement strand
CCTCAAGGTTGTAAACGTAAACCAACATAACATATAAACACAGACATCAATAAACAAGAACCTATCGTAATAAACTCACAACCTAAAATATCTACCCAACCAAAATTCTCGAACCTAGAGTCTCCAAGTTCCTTATTTAGCCATCAACCTCCTAATACTTTGTGGTGTAGGACAAACAGTCAAAACGCACGCAAACATGCACTTACCTCGTGTTTTGAGCTAAAAATTAGGCAATTGATCAACTTCCTTTTTGATTTGCAGACCTAAAACATAGAAATCAAACAACATACATCAAAACGTGTCCAATAACCAAAATCTTGGAATATTCTTGAAATTGTCTACAAATTTCAAAATCGCATAACTTTACCTATACATATCCAAATTCAAAATTTTCAAAGGTTATAGACTTCTTAAATGGTCTACTTTAACATGTTTAATTCAATTTATCAAATAAAACTAATTCAATATATCAAAATTACAAAATGCCCAACTGCCCTATAATTCACCATTTTTTATCCAAATTGTACAATTCCATGATTTCTTTCATTTAACTCTACCAACAAGTATTCAAATCCAATTAAATACCAAAACAACCCAGAAATAGAGAAACCTAACAATTTCCGTGCATCACACGTTAAGGTTCATTAACCTCAATAAAACCGAACTATTTTATCAAATATCAAGCACTTGTCATACAAGCTTGCATCAATATAACCTAACTCAAATTATTTTACCTGAAAGAAATCTTGAGAAAGAAGAGGAGAATAACGGAGGAAACGATCGGCTATAGAGGAAGAGAAACTAACGTGACCCAATTTGGTTCGGCCGAAAACCAGCCTAAAGTTTGGACTCGCATAACTCATGCGTCCGTTAACGGAATCGAATTATTCAAATGGTTAAATGTCCCCTTAGCAACTTAGTTTAACATACTAAACGGATTTTAAAATAGTAATCCGCAGATAGGTGAAAAACACAAAAAACCAGATCTGCCATTTTTATCCAATTTCACATTTTCGTTTTCTTCTACTAAAACTCACTCAAATTTAGATTTAAGCACCAAAAACAGACATGCCACTATCACACGTCGCAATTCTACGAAAAACGCTCATTAATTTGACTTGGACCAAAATCCGACATAAACTTCTGACGCGCATAACTTTTGCGTCGGATGTGGGAATCGAATGATTCCAGTGGCCATACGTTCCTCTAACTACCTATTTTAACCCACCAAAACAGAATTTCAAATGATTAATCGTAGTCCCATTAAAGTCCCCAAAAACAGAACTGTTTTTATATGAAAAATAGCCGAAATCTCAACTTCGATCCAATCTCGCCAATTTCTTCACTGAACAATCACATTTCAACCTATTAAGCACAATCTAACCCGAAATCATAAATTCAAGCACAAAAATTTGAATTTTGGCTCAACCTTCTCCCTCGGTTTCTCTCTCTCTCACCGGTCTCTTGCTGTCCACCCGCTAACATACACACTCACCCTCCTAATCCACTCAATATTTGCAACCAAATTCATAGAAAAACGGAGGGAAGCTGAACCTTAGTTTCGGCCAAAGCGGACAAGACAGCAGAGGGAGAGAAGGACTTACAGGGTGGTGGTGTTCGGCACTCGGGTGGGAGAAAGAGACTCCAGCAAAATGTCCGGTTGTCGGCGACAGAATTGGACGGAGACTCACTCCCTCAGTCGACGACAGGAGGCGCTCGAGCCCTCACCCTTCGGGAGCTCGAGCCACAGAAACTGAATGGCTTATGTTCGTCAGAATAGCAGCACTCGCTCGCTGCTCTCCCCTCACACTCGCGCTCATCGGTCGTTGATCGCAGCTCCGACTTCGGCACACGATCGCCCTTCGCTCTCCGATCGTCTTCTCTTAGCGCTCGCGGGCAGAAGAGAAAACCGAGTGGCTTCTTCGTGAATCCATTCGGTTTTTTCTCAATTTTTATTTTTATTTTTGTTTATAATTTAATTTAAAATAATTGAATTCACCAAAACGCCCTCACGTGTTTTAATCGTCCGCATCTTCGTTAAATTTGGGTCCTCTCGACTTTAAAATTCCAAAAACCGTCACTAAATCTAGATTCTGAATTTTATAACTTAATTTACCCGTTCAAATATTTCTCGAAAATCCAACCAAAATTAACTTAAAAATTTAAGAAATTATATTTAAAATCTGAAATTTTTCCGGGTTATTACATGTACACACACACACACACACAGATATATATATATATATATATATATGATCCTATGCACATTTATCAAAATGTACAGTAAAATTTTCGGGTGTCACACTGCTCTTTAGACGACTCTCTGTAGCTGGAAAGCTTCATTCCAGCTTCCTCAATCTCTAAAGCCTTGGCCACCACGTCATGTGGCACCCCTCACATTCCTGCTATCTGCTTGGCCATATACACGTCTGACTTCAATCCCTGCACAAATTGGTGTATCTTGTTCTCATCTAGGCTCACCAAATGTCCGGCAAACTGAGACAACGCATCAAACTGTATCACATACTCAGCCACAGTACCTGTCACACCCCAAATTTCTCATCTTGAAATTCTTCACCTCGATTATGTGTGAGACGCCGAGTCCCCGGCTCGACCAGCCTGCCCCTTCTTAGATTCGGAATAACAACATGAGCGACACAAGTGTTTGCGGGGAAAACCCCAACCCTCGGTACATGCCGAACATATAGACTAGGAAACTCGCTCAAGGCACACCACACAATAGCACAAGGATCTCCTTTCTCGGATACCTTGGCTCGGTGTCTCAAGAGGTGTATATATACAAATATACATGATGGCCTGACCATCTATCCGACACAAATGTGCCCGACATAAATTCCCCTCTGTTGCATGTCATCAAAGCCCCGCCGCACGCACCATCAATGTCCGCCGCGCGTGCACCAACAATGCATGCCACTCGGGTGCCTTCAATGCACACCCGTGTGCTTTGGACTTGTCCGCGACGCTCGCCCACCTGCGCCTTGTCTGGAACCATGCATCCCACACCTAGCGTCCTGCACCAGTGCCAACCGACACGCTGTGTCCGTCCTGCCTGCCTGCCGCGTCCCGTGTGCGCCTAACGCCCCTTGCTAACAGCTAGCTGCCGAGGTGTAACGCCCTGCCAATGTCTATGTCCAAGTGTAACGCCCGTGCGCCAACGGCTATCCCCAAACCGTAACGCTTGCCAACGGTCATCACCAAGCCGTGTCTACTGCGCGTGCGCCAACTGCGCGCTTTCATTAATCCAGCGCCATGATGGCGTGTAATGCCCTGGTTGTGCGGACCGCGTGCCCCAGCCGAGTGCTGCGTGCAACTGCCACACACTAAATGCTCGTCCAACACTTAGTCATTTTAGCACTTTCAGCAAGTCCCCACAGATCTGCCTTCTAGCCCATGTTTGCCTCATGCGTTGCGCACCCAGTGCGTCTTTGTGGGCTGCGCGCCCATCGTGGGCTGCGGGCCTTCGGCTGCCACGCGCCCATCTTTGCTACTGCCCACGTCCGAGGAGTAGCCCAGCTCCTTCTTTGGGCGCCTGACCCTGTGCCCTTCTTGTACACTTGGTCCTGTCCGCAACTGATGCATTCAGCGGTGCTGCCCATTTCAGCACCTTGTTAACACTTGATCCCACATGGCTTCGACTCTGTGCGCGCCCATGCCCATTGGAGTTGTGCACAGCCCAGCTCTGCACTTTGCCCACATAAGCATCCTCCTTAGCATCCTGCACATTTGGCACCACTCATCAGATATAATTGCCCACGTCTTGCTTTGCATCGCGCCTACTCAGTGCCATCGTAGGCCACCACGTGCTACTTGCCCCAGCCACGCACCGTGTCAGATATCAACTCATCGTGCCATCTTACCCCATGTTGATCCGACATATGCTCGGTCCCTGCCTCGCATCCTTTAGCTAGCTTCCCGTGACTAGCTTGCCTTGATAAGCTATGGCCAACCCGTGTATTCCGCTCTTCAAAATAATGAGAGTGTAACAGTACCCGTTTATCTCAACTGGCCAAACTCAACCATCTTCTATGTCCTGACTGAGTGGCTGAAATACTTACCAAACAATATCGCCTTAAACTCTTCCCAGGTCATGATCTTCACATCTATGTAACCTGATATCTATGTAACCTTTCTAACAGCATAATGACTAGGCTAGATATCAAGTACCTGAAAGCTACTAGCTCGTCCCATTAATCCTTGCATTGTGCTTTCTTTTTACTCACAACAGCCCTAGTGATCTCAGTACTTTGCTAATAAAATTCAGTTTCATATTCTTCTTTGGTTGTCTAGTCATTCCGTTAACCATTCGAATATGAACTTAACGTCGAGGTTCCTCAATGCCAAAATATCACTGACATTCCTGTAACTCCTTATTCGAGGTCAATTACCTCATTTCATCAGACCATGCTTGTCTATAAATTAAATCTTGAACTCTAATTCTATACTTAGCTTCATCAACCTAACTCTAACGGTATAAGTTCTCAAAATCAGTAAACTAAGTCTCTCAATTACTACACATCCTTTTTGTTCCACAATAAGGTTTACCATATGCATAACACCCCGTATTTTTGTCATACAAGTTTTTGGGTTGTCGGGGTGCTTACCGGCGGGATACGGGTCGGAATGGAGAGTGAAAAATTTGTGAGGTTGTAAGGGAAATTATTTCGACGCTAATGGTGGGGAGAAAATTTTAGAAATCTGACCGAAAACGGATTTGATAGCCATTAAATTAAAGAATTAAAATGTGACGGTGAAATAGTAATTAGATTATTATTATTATTATTATTATTTTATTTTTAAAATATTAACAGAGAGTAGAGGGATTCGCAAGAAACCCTTCCCTATTTCTATTATTCCTCTGCCCTACCACCTGACCTCCCCTTCGGCTTCTCCTTCCCACGTGTGTGCTCACCTTCGGCGACCGTCCTTCCCGCCGATAGTACTCTCTGTTCCTTCTCCTCTTCAGCAATTCCAAGTAAGTTTATGTAGTTATGGGTTAATCTAGGTTTGATGTTGGAACTTGAGGAGAAATTGGTAGATAGAGATTTAGGTTTTTAGAGTTGGAGTGTTTATTGGGTTGGTTATTGTTTGTTGTGACATCGTTGACGATAAATGTGATGAATTGGTGAGAGATTTGTTGAGTTTTGTTGAAAGGCCGAGAATGTAGGATTTTGATCCTAACACCTATTCTGTTTTTGAAATTTCGGCTTAGCTGCGGTTAATGGTTTTAAATTATATTTTGGTATGTTAAAATAGGTTACGATTGCAGCGTTTGGCCACTAAAATCGACTGATTTCGATAACTGACGCAATTGTTTTGCGCGTCAGAAGTTAGGTTGATTTTGGAGCCGAGATAGTTTAGTGAGCGATTTTGGCGAGTTCGTAAATTATTGAGCTAGTATGGTGCTTTTAGTGCGTGAGTAGAGTAGTGGTATGAGTTTTGACGGCAAGTAAGTTTTTGTTGTAGGTTGAGCAGGTTTTTGGTGAAACGACCACCACGGAAAGCTAGTACGCCAGGTAAGTACTGTACGCATGTGTTTTGCCCAGATGGGCCTACATCGATGAACGTTAGGTTTGTGTTGGTTGATTGTGATGTGCGTGTGTATTGTTTGACATGCATCATGTTTTTGAAACGAGAATGAAAATGAATTTGAGCATGGTTTTATGTGCGAATGTGAAGTGCGATGCGTGATTGTGAGGACGATGTCTGTGTGGGCAGCTAGGCCCCATTGCTGGAGGAACCGGGACAGTGGTGATATGCTAGGGTATGGTGTGGCGAGTGCATTAAGCCTCACCCTGGGATGACTGCTAGGGTGTGCGTATGGTGGTAGGCAACTATGGCCTCGTTGCTGTAGGAACCGGAACGAGGGCGACGTGCCAGAGGGTGGTGTGTTGAGTGCGTCCAGCCTCACCCTGGAATGGTTGTGGTGCGTAGAGTGACGTGTGGGTACGGTTTGAGGGCCTCATTGCTGTAGAAATCGGGACGATGGCGACGTGCCAAGGTGTGAGGTGGTGAGAGAGTACAGCCTCACCATGGTGCGGCCATACCACGCGGCACCGGTTGTGACAACATGAGTGAGAATGGAGAGACTGTATATGATAGGATTGCATTGTCATTTTACGTTTAATATTGCATTACTTAATGAGCGTTACGCTTATGTTGTGTGTTCCATGGTGTAATTGTAGAGATTCTAGTGGGTGAGTTGCGAGATCACGGGCAGGATGAGTAGGCGGTTGGCGGCATGTTACCGTGTGTCGGCAGGTGGAGTTTGTCACGGCGGCGTTACAGTTATGGTATCAGAGCCTTAGCCTAAACAGAAGTGTGATGAGGATGTCAAGCCCCTCAGGGGGGTGGGTGAGAACGTGAAGACAAGAGGGGACGGTTAATAGGAGGGAAAGGTGTATGTTACGAGTGTTAGAGCCACGGGGTCGACGTCGATTGATGGGTCTCCTAATACCACCAGCCGCTGCATGGGAGTGCTCCGCCAACCGTAAGTATTTCTTAGAGCCCTAGTAGCTACGTTTTAGACTCACTAGATGTTGTGATGTACAGGTTTAACATTATGGTTAGAGAGATGCGTAGAGCTATAGGCGATATGGATGACACCATTAGACAGCTTACCGAGTTGGTCAATGCCAGTCCAGCAGCTGGAGCGGTTTATGAGTGTGCAGAACCAGGGTCAGTGTAGTGCTAAGACTCTGACAGATCATGGGGGTGATAGGTTGATGTGCCCCATAGGCCCGTCACACGATCTCAAATCCAAGCACACACTTTAATTAACCTACATTCTCACACATTTGATTCTTGTGCAGGTTATGACTCAATGGAGCCGAAAATTGCAAGCTTAAGGTGGGAAGTGGAGGCTCAAGACATGGAGCAACCTAGACACATCCTTGCATGGGAAGCCACCATTGAAGATCATGAAGCTCTTAAGGGAATTTGCCTTCCCGAGCCAACTTTTATGTAATGTTTTATTTTGAACTTATTGGGCAAACATTGGCCTTCTTGTTTAACTTATTATTATGTGCATGCATTAGGCATTTAGGATTAGATTGAATGGTTAGGATAGATGATGGAAAGGGTTTCGGGATTGGCTTAACTTGAAGAAGCAATCGGGCATGCAAGACAAGCCATTCTCGGCCGCAAGCGCGCCAAGGAGGAAGTGCTGCAAGTGGTGGCCAACTTTACCCGATTTGGCCACGTCATTGGGCTACCATTTGAGATGCTTGTCCCCTTTACCTTTTGTGGAAGAAACATGGATCCATGACATGGCATTCAGCAAGCCATTGATCAACCTCTTGGCTGCCACCATCTCGGCCGCACACTACAACATTTTTGAGCCGGTTACAAGCTTCTTTGCACCAAGTTTTGAAGACCAAAAGCACAGCCCTAAAACCCTCCATCCTAGGCCTATATAAGCATAGCATTGGTGTGCGTATTTCAGTTGGCAAAGTTAATGAGCATCGGCATATTTTCTAAGAGGAAACCGAGGGAGTTTTCCACCACCTTTCCAAGGTAAGTGCTCGGTTCCATGAACCGATTAGGAGTAGCCTCCTAGCTTGGCAACTCAAGGTTGTTGCTCGAGCTTGTGTTCCACTTTTCTTTCCTCCCTTTCAAGGGAAGGAAACAAGAAGGAAATGGCCAACACCGGTTCCCCAAGTTGAGAACCTTTCCATGGAAAGGTTGTAATTGCCGAGAACATAATATTGTCTCTTCGGCCGACTTGCGGGTTTGGTTGCACAATTTTGTCATTTCTAATCAACTAGGACCACGACCACCACCATCACACACCTCACTCACTCCACTAATCTCACACCAAATTTCATTTCATTTCAAGCACATTTGGTCGTTCATTTTGTTGTTTTTCTCAAAGGGTTTCTCGGCTTGGCCGAGATCCGAGGGCCTAACCGATCCTTCGTGCATTCTAGTGACCGAGCAGGGGCTTAGCCGCAACATTTGGTATCAGAGCATAGGAGGGCCCCGTGGAGTGCTAGAAATCAAGTTAGTTTGGTTTTCCAAACTCATTTGGATGGCTGCACCTTAAGACCTAAAACCGGGTTTCATTGCTCACCTATTCGGGTTATTGATGTGCTTGCGGTTTCTTTGTTTTATTTCCGATTTCTTTTGAGCTAAAATCATCTCCAGCATGTTTCTTGAGTTGTTAGACATCTAAGCATGAAGAAATATCAGCCCTTAGACTCCATTTTTGTGGCTGCAATTTCCTTCCCCTTTTGGTTAAACAAATGCTAACCACTTTAGTACTTGTTGTCTTCTTTGCTATTTCGGGTGCAACACTTTTTCTTGCTGTGTTTTAACATTTCCAGCACCTCACATGTCTTGTTAAGTACTTAAGCATGCATGATTAACTTTAAAATCATATGATTAGCTTGATGGCTGCATTGGTTAAAAATGTTTAATGCACTTTGTTAGAAAACCGCATGTTTCAAGTTTAGCTTTTCTTTGACAACCGGTTTGTGTTCACTAATAACCGAAACTTGCAGCTTGATTTAAATGAACATTTTTATGCCTATTGCTGCTTATATCCTCTGCTAAGAATGAATGTTAGGCTTGTCAAATGTTACATGTGATTCGGTTAAAGTTTGCTTAAAATCCGAGACACAATAGCATGAACTTTCTATTTTTGACATTGCCGAGAATAGTATGTTATATCATGTTGTTGTGATCTATTTTTTTAGCACAAGACCGAGCCTATGACTCCTTAGACTTAAGTTAACATGTTATGTAGCTGAAGCATGTACCTTTTTTCGGTTTGTTGTGGTTTAAAATTCAAATAGATGCTGTTTTGGTTAAAGGAAAACATACTTTTGCAAAAACAGTTTTGTGTGCACAAAAATGGCAAGTTTGATGTTGATAGTTGGGACCACTTTGTGCATGGCAGAGAGTTGTTCCAAGGCATGAAATTTGGCTGCATGTTAAACCTAATTTGATACTTTATTATTGCTCCTTTGTTGTTACAATCCGTGAAGCAAACCGAGGATAAAACTAGTGCCTCATTTTTTTTTTGAATTGTCACACATCCGCGAGTAGCTAGCATTATTTTATCTTTGACAAATTAATCTAAATGGCATGATTTCCTTTCCTTTTTGCTTATAGTATTTGTCTTGCTTTACTAGTTTTTCATACAAAAAAAAAAAAAAACTTCTACCTTGTGTGGATAGACCATTTAAAGTACTTGAGAGGATCAATGATAACGCCTACAAAATCAAATTGTCGGGTGAATATGGAGTATCCGCGACTTTTAACGTCCAAGATTTATCACCCTATAAAGGCGATGAAGATCCGTTCCAGGACCCAAACGTATCGGATTTGAGGTCAAATCCACAGTCACCTGGGGAGGATGATGTGCCCCATAGGCCCGTCACATGATCTCAAGTCCAAGCACACACTTTAATTAACCTACATTCTCACACATTTGATTCTTGTGCAGGTTATGATTCATTGGAACCGGAAATTACAAGCTTAAGGTGGGAAGTGGAGGCTCAAGACATGGAGCAACCGAGACACATCCTTGTATGGGAAGCCACCATTGAAGATCATGAAGCTCTTAAGGGAATTTGTCTTCCCGAGCCAACTTTTATGTAATGTTTTATTTTGAACTTATTGGGCAAACATTGGCCTTCTTGTTTAACTTATTATTATGTGCATGCATCAGGCATTTAGGATAAGATTGAATGGTTAGGATAGATGATGGAAAGGGTTTCGGGATTGGCTTAACTTGAAGAAGCAATCGGGCATGCAAGACAAGCCCTCCTCGACCGCAAGCGCGCCAAGGAGGAAGTGCCGCAAGTGGTGGCCAACTTTACCCGATTTGGCCACACCATTGGGCTGCCATTTGCGATGCTTGTCCCCTTTACCTTTTGTGGAAGAAACATGGATCCATGACATGGCATTCAGCAAGCCATTGATCAACCTCTTGGGTGCCACCATCTCGGCCGCACACTACAACATTTTGGAGCCGGTTACAAGCTTCTTTGCACCAAGTTTTGAAGACCAAAAGCACATCCCTAAATCCCTCCATCCTAGGCCTATATAAGCATAGCATTGGTGTGTGTATTTCAGTTGGCAAAGTTAATGAGCATCGGCATATTTTCTAAGAGGAAACCGAGGGAGTTTTCGACCACCTTTCCAAGGTAAGTGCTCGGTTCCATGAACCGATTAGGAGTAGCCTCCTAGCTTGGCAACTCAAGGTTGTTGCTCGAGCTTGTATTCCATTTTTCTCTCCTCCCTTTCAATGGAAGGAGACAAGAAGAAAGTGGCCAAAACCGGTTCCCCAAGTTGAGAACTTTTCCATGGAAAGGTTGTGATTGCCGAGAACATAATATTGTCTCTTCGGTCGACTTGCGGGTTTGGTTGCACAATTTTGTCATTTCTAATCAACTTGGACCACGACCACCACCATCACACACCTCACTCACTCTACTAATCTCACACCAAATTTCATTTCATTTGAAGCATATTTGGTCGTTCATTTTGTTGTTTTTCTCAAGGGTTTCTCGGCTTGGCCGAGATCCGAGGGCCTAATCGATCCTTCGTGCATTCTAGTGATCGAGCAGGGGCTTGGCCACAACATAGGTTGTACAGGCTCAGACCCCGAGTGTTCGACATATCATCTTCAGACCCACTTAGTGCTGAGCAGTGGATTCAAAGTATGAAATACTTGATGGATTATGCCAAATTAGATGAGCAGGACAAGGTATCCAGTGCGGCATTCGAGCTTACCACGGACGCTCGATTTTGGTGGGATTCTGTGAAGGCAACCACCGATGTGAAGTCCACGACTTGCAAGGAATTTAAGACGACATTCTCCAGCAAGTATTTTAGCCACTTAGTCAGAACTCATAAGATGGTGGAGTTTGCCAAGTTGAGACAGACAGGTACAGTGGGCGAATATGTGAGAAAGTTTAAGGCGCTGATTCGGTTTGCTAGTCATCTGGTGAGCCTGAACGAGAACAAAGTGCACCAATTTGTACACGGCCTGAAGCCAGACGTATACATAGGTATGCGGATAGCTAGAACACGAGAGGTGCCGTACGAGGAGGTGGTGGCGAAGGCGGTGTACCTTGAGGATGCTAGAATGAAGCTTTCCAGTTACAGAGAGCTGCCTAAGGAACAGTGTAGCAGATATTTCAAAGAATTGTTGCCACAATCTAGCGGAGCGTAGTCATCTCAGCGAACGGGCCTAAAGAGGTTCAGTGACAGCTCTAGCAGCCAGGTGAGCAACAAGCGACCTCAGGGACCAGGACAATTTTTGGTATGCCCTAAGTGCCAAAGGAGTCACCCCGGTGAGTGCAGGGTAGGTGCAGGGCAATGCTACAACTGTGGCGAGGCGGGCCACATGTCTAGAGATTGTCAGAAGACGCGACAGAATCGGTGCTTCAACTACAACAAAGTGGGGCATTTTGCTAGGAGTTGCTCGAATTTGAGCAAGCGTCTAGCGAGAGTGACACCAAGAGTCTTCGCCCTCATTGGGCCAGACGATGCTGCCCAGCCATCGGTGATTTCAGTTTGTATTCTTATTTCGAGCATGGCAGCTTATACCCTTGTCGATACAGGTGCTACTCACTCGTTTGTGTCCACTGCCTTCGTGGTCAAGGCAAATCTAGTGCCCAGCTATTCTGGGTAATTCTATGATGTATTGTTGCCATCGGGGGAGCGCCTATACTCAGATCAAGTGATACAATGTGATATTGTGACAGTGGGAGAAAAACAGTTGTACGCGGATCTGATAATGCTAGACATGAAGGGGTATGAGGCTATTTTAGGGATGGATTGGCTGTCTAGACATTTTGGCACGATAGATTACAGAACCAGAGAGATCCACTTTCGGCTCCCGAGTGGAGAGGGTTGCTCCTTCAGGGTAGGAAAGGGTTTAAGTAGTACTCGACAGTATCGACTATGAGAGCCCAACAATTGTTACAAGGGGGATGTAAGGGCTTCTTTGCTAGTGTCATGGACGTGCAACTACAGAGCAAGGCTCAACTCCAGGACATCCCCATTGTGCAAGATTTTTCGGGGGTATTTCTTGAGGAACCGCCAGGTCTTCCCCCTGACAGGTAAATTAAGTTCGTTATCGACATGTACCCTTGGGGCTAAGCCAGTGTGGAAGAACCCATATAGGCTGGCGCCTATCGAGTTGAAAGAGTTAAAGGCACAATTAGAGGAGTTGACGGAGAAGGGCTTCATACGCCCTATTTTTTCGTCGTGGGGTGCACCGGTGCTTTTCGTTAAAAAGAATGACAGATCTCTACGTATGTGTGTTAACTACAGGGAACTAAACAAGTTAACGGTGAAGAATAAGTACCTGTTGCCAAGCATGGATGACTTGTTTGATCAACTTTAGGGGGCACGAGTGTTCTCTAAAATTGATTTGAGATCTGGTTACTATCAGTTGAAGGTTAGAGAGGAAGATGTCACGAAGAAAGCTTTCTGGCCGCGATACGAACACTATAAGTTTTTAGTGATGTTGTTCGGACTAACTAATGCCCCAGCTGTCTTTATGGACCTGATAAACTGAGTATTCAAGGAGCAACTGGATAAATTCGTTATAGTATTCATTGATGACATCCTGATATACTCTCGGGGTGAAGATGAGCACAAGGAGCACTTGAGGATCATGCTAACAACACTGTGGCAGCACCGACTATATGCTAAGTTCTTTAAGTGCGAATTTGGGCTAGATAGGTTCAAATTTTTTAGGCACGTTATCTCTTGTGATGGTATTTTCGTCGACCCGACGAAGGTTTAGTATGTGAAGGAATGGCAACGACCAACCAGTGCCAGCGCGATACGTAGTTTTCTGGGGCTGGCAGGATATTACTACAAGTTTATTAAGGAATTTTCCAAGATCGCAGCACCTTTGACTTAATTTACCAGGAAGAACATGATTTATAGTTGGTCCGATAAGTGCAAGGATAACTTTCAAGCGTTGAAGCATATGTTGACTACAGCCCCTTTGCTAGTACTGCCAGTAGTGGGGGAGAAGTTCAGCATTTATTGCGACGCCTCCAAGGTAGGCTTTGTTTGCTTGTTGATGTAGAATGGAAGGGTGATTGCCTATGATTCTAGACAACTGGAGCCCTACGAGCAGAATTATCCCACGCATGACTTGGAGTTGGCAGTGGTGGTATTTGCACTTAAAATCTAGAGGCATTATTTATATGGACAACAATGCGAAATCTTCTCGGACCACTAGAGTTTGAAGTACATCTTCACGCAGAAGGATCTAAACTTGAGACATAGGAGGTGGCTTGAGCTGGTTAAAGACTGCGACCTAGAAATCAAGTATCATCCGGGAAAAGCAAATGTGGTAGCGGACGCCTTGAGCCGAGTGCCAACTTTGATTTCTGCCATGATTTTAGCAATGCCTGCTAAGCTAAAGACTGAGGTACAAGAGTTCGGGCTAGAAGTGGTTTCTGATTTAATAGCCACACTTTCGGCAATGTCATTGAGGTCGACCATCCTGGACAGAATTAAGCAGGCCCAAAAGACTGACCCCGAGTGCAACGGACTGAAGGCAGGAATGGAGGCCAATGCTAGCACGAGGATGGGATTCTGAAGTTTCGGGATAGGTGGTATGTCCCGAAGAATGATGAGCTGAAAAGAGAAATATTGTCCAAGGCTCACTCGTCTCCCTTCCCTATGCATCTTGGAAGCATTAAGATGTATAGATATTTGAAACAATACTATTGGTGGCCCAATATGAAGTGGGAGATAGCCAAGCACGTTAAGACTTGTGTGGTATGCCAGCAGGTAAAGGTAGAAAATCAGAGATCATTGGGGATGCTTCAGCCATTACCTATACCTGAGTGGAAGTGAGAGCGTGTCACTATAGATTTTGTGTTTGGACTGCCAAAGATGCTAAGGGCAACGATGCAATTTTGGTGGTTATAGACAGATTAACGAAGTCGTCTCACTTTTTACCAGTGAGAATGACTTACTCGATGTATTAGTTTGCTCAATTGTACATGTAGGAAATAGTTAGACTTCATGGGTTACCAGTATCGATAGTGTCAGACCGAGACCCCAGGTTTACCTCTAAGTTTTGGAGGAGTCTGCATAAGGCCATGGGTACCAAGTTGGAATTCAGCACGGCCTGTCACCCTCAGACCGATGGGCAATCAGAGCGAACCATATTGATACTGGAAGATATGATTAGAGCCTGTGTTTTGGAGTTTTAGGCGGCTTGGAGCAGGTTCTTGCCATTTGTAGAATTCTCATATAATAACAATTACCAGTCTACCATTGTCATAGCACCGTACAAGGCTCTGTATGGAAGGAAATGCAGGTCTCCATTGTACTGGTACGAGGTTAGAGAAGCAAGACTTATAGGCCCAGAAATACTACGACAGACGGTCGACAAGATTGCTAGAGGGTCAAGGCAGCTCAGAGTCGGCAAAGGAGCTATGCCGATCGGAGAAGGCGAGAACTGGAGTTTGGCGTGGGTGATGAGGTATTGCTGAAGATCTCCCCGTTCAAGGGAGTGGTCAGGTTCGGGAAGCGAGGAAAGCTCAACCCTCGTTTTGTTAGGTCGTTCCCTATTGTGAAAAGGATTGGGAGGACCGGTTACAAGCTCCAACTGCCCTTCTCGATGGGTGCCATACATAATGTCTTCCATGTGTCCATACTAAGGAAGTGCATGAGTGACCCTTTTCACGTGATTCCACAACAGGATATAGAGGTACAACCAACACTATCTTACGAAGAGAAGCCAGTGGGCATAATAGGATCAACTGTGAATGTGTTGCGCAACAAGTAGATACCCTTAGTCAAAGTTTT
>JAJTVC010002462.1:0-11664 GCA_022433055.1 Begonia peltatifolia | reverse complement strand
AAAACCATCGCAAAAGTAGGCCCCGAGTCTTATAATTTAAATCCTTCCGTTGAAATATTTTCTCAAAACTCCGACCGGGATTAAACTAAAAATTCCAGAAATTAAAAATAAAAATTCAAAATTTTCGGGTTATTACAACTACCTATATTAATGATCACTGAACATAGTTTATCCTTAACTATGCATCTACTATGGAAAATGTTCTCTCGTTGACAATCTTTTTTATAAGTCTTAGAAATGAGGACTCGTCTCTTGACCATGAGTAAAGGTCCATCAAGAGTGCGAACAACTTCATCTTCAGAGTCATTATTCTCTTCACTTACTTCTTCCTCTTCCTCTTCCTCTTCTTCTTCTTCTTGTTTGTTCTCACTTATAAACTTTTAGTGTCCTTCTTGATAATCATGACACGTCGGTTAGGGCATTGGGTCATAAAATGTCTTATACCGTGACACTTGTAGCACTTTATCTCATGTGCTCCTTTGTCCATTGGTACTATCTTCTATAGCTCAACTATTTAACTATTTAGGAAATATAGTCTTACTGCTTAATTATTTAGTGGCCAGTTATGCAAGTCTTGTTAGGTTCAGATGACTTTGGGGTAAGCTTTGGGGTAGTCTTAGGGGTAAAACTAGTTTTCTCTTCCTCTTGATTTGTTTCTCAACTTTTAAAAATATTTGAACTACGACATCAAGAGACTCTACATGGTGCAACTCTACTACGTCAGAAATGTCTTGGTTTAGGCCACGTATGAATCTAGCTATAACCTGTTACTCAGGTTCTTCCATCTCTCCACGTATCCTAAGGGTTAAAAGTCTATGAGGTAGTCATCAACTTATTGAAGCCCTTGTCTTAGGTTGTACATATGGAGGAATAGGTCATGTTTGTACTAACTAAGTACAAACTTCTTCTTGATGAGAGCTCTCATAACTCTCCATTTGGTAATATGGTCCTCCTATTCTCTGTCTCTGAGATTTAGTGTTAGCCCACCAAAGGGCAACGTATCCAGATAGTTCGACTGAAACTAGTTAGATCTTCACTTTGTCAAAATATTCATGGTAGTCAAAGACCTTTTCGACTTTATCTGGCCAATTTATGAATGTCTCTCCATCACACATTCCATTGAATGGAGGAACATGTAACCTAACGTTCTTAAGGTCATCCAAGTCATTTCGATGATTTTGGTGCAGGCAAAAGTTTTCATCTTCATCTAATGTCCATTCATCTTCATCATGACAATAATAGTTTTGCAACCTTCTTTTAGGGTTTTTAGCTCTCTCTTCATCTATAGAAGGTTCTCAGTCCGAAAATCTTCTCATAGGGTTCTTAGGTCTCCTAGGGTTTTTGGATCTCATTCTTGGAGTAGTTTCTCGATAAGGTTCTCTAGAGTTGTTTTTGTTAAGCTTCTCCATAATATGTCTCATGCTAAGGGTTAGGTCCTTAAGTTGTTGACCTAGATTACTAACTTCTCCACTTAAGTCATTCAGTTGACCTTGCATGCTTGATTCTCCTTGATGGGTTTGGTTTTTTGTCTAGGGAAGGTCCTTACCCCGGTTCAGTTCTTGACTTAGTTATTGGTTTGGTTCACGTGTTGTTCCACTCCTAGTCTTCATATTTCTAATTTAAGTTTCACGAAAATATTCAATTAGATTACGTCTTAATCCTAGAGTTTTAGGAAAATGTGGTATAACTTAATCAACAATTTTAACCTAAGTTTTCACTAAGTTTTCAGGCAATACCTTTTCGGTTGTTGTTTGATCTTTGTTTTTGTTTTTTTTTAAGACTAAATACTAGAAAACATGCAAAATTAAAATAACAGCAGACTAATGAACTAAAATGATAAGATTAATCAACAAGTTTCGGCCAACATGCAATATGCGATAGACAATAACAATCAACAAAGCAATTGTACTTTAATGTTTGTGTTGTAACAATCCGTAATCATTTAACTTTTTTGTTTGTAAAACTTTGTAAAAATCTTTTGAAATGTTTGTACTTCACTTTATTGGCTCATAACGTGTAAATATCATTAGTAAAACTTCGTAAAAACTTTTGGTAAAATTTTCTTTTTTTTTTTTTTACAAAGGGAGCCGACCGGTAGGCACCCTCTAAGGTGGCGACCAACCGAGGACCCAAAAGGGCCAAATGGTCGCCACCCTTAGGCGACCGATTGGCACCCTCTTGGGTGCCTCCTCTTCTTTTCTCCATTTGCCTCAAATTTCATCTCCTTTTTTGCCATTTAGACCTTCATGCCTTCAATTATCAATTCAACCATCAAATCTCTATCAAACATATACGTAATATCGTTTTAATAAAATTATAGAACGATATCCCTTTTTTTTTCACCGTACATAGTGGAAGACTTAAAATTATAAATAGACCATTTTCTTTTAAAACACGTATTTAAAACAAAACTTAATTCAAGTGAAAACCTTTTAACTTTTAAAACCTAAATTCCTTTCTATTTACCAAAATACTTATTACATATTATATACAATAGTTTTTACCAAAATACTCATCTGAGCTTGTCCACGAGTCAAAACCACTCCAACAGCAATAAGCACACGCCATAGACATGCCCGTCAACTGCCTCCTCAATCCAGTCAAGGCTCATAGCCTTCTCACCTACACCACAATGTTCAACTAATGAACTTAAAACTCAGCAAATGATATAGAAATGAAGATGAATGCTCATGCATATGCACTTTGTAAAACAATATCATTTCAATATTTTCTTTTTTCTCTTTCACTTTACTTCAGTTATTAGGATCTTTAAATCTATGGGGAGCTAAGATCTCTCGGTTCACCTCAAGTAGACATGGCCAAACTCGAACCCTAATCTATAGGGGAGAGTTGACAATTCTTGGTACACCTCAAGCAGACATGGCCAAACTCGAGCCCCACCCACGCAATAACCATTTACGTCTTTTACTTTCATTTTGTTCTTTCTGTTTTTCTTACATGAAAACATATGCATAAATTTGTTTTTTGTGTTTTCGTAAAATATGATGCATGGTACATGGTAAATGCATATCTTCATGTCAAATAAAATAAATATCTAACAGTTCATATCCTCAGAGCCAATACAATAAATATTTAATAAACATATTCTCAAAATCATACAATAAACATCTAATAACAACCAATCTAAAATGTAACCTAACGTAACTACATATTCATCTCAGTAAAATTTATATATAACGTAGTCATAAACTACCTATCCATCTCTAATTTGATCCATAAGTAACAATAATTTTCCTAACACTTTGTATTATAGGCCAATCGGCCAAACACATGCAACATCATTTACTTAGAGTCCTTAGTAATATATAGAGCAATTAATCACAAATCCTTGATGACTTGAAAAGTTATAGCATATAATTGCTCAATTAGCATCTAAATCATATAGACCAAATAAAACATCCAAATCGGATCAATATACCAAACATAACATATGCACATCAAGGTTCAAAACGAGTATTCAAATCAAAATGATTTCAAACAATAGCCAACAAAATTCAACCATTCCCTAACAATTTCGGAATTGACCAAAAATTGGCATAACTTAAAAAATTCATAACTTATTGTGTACTTATCTAAATGCATTAATTCCAAAGCTCATAGTTCACACAATGAGTCTACTTTAACATGTCAAACTCAATTACCAAGTAAAAACCAATTCATTGCACCGAATATGCCAGAATTGGAAATGTCCTACATTTCTCCTATTTTGAACACGCATGCCCATTTTTTATGTCTTTCATCCATTTATTCCACAAACAAATATTATAATCCATTAAAACATCAAATGAGCCAAGAAATGGAGAAGAGAAAGCTCAAATTCTTGCATCCCTTATAGGGTTCATCAAACATCATAAAACCCAACAATAACAACACTTCTTCAACATTTAAATCAAAAACTTAAATAAACCTTAAAGAGAATCTATCTTACCTCCAATCTTCAATGAGAGAATGAGAAAGAGGATGAGTTTTCATGGGAGAGAGCCTTCAGATGAGGGAGAGAATGAAATGGATCTTTTTGGACTTCAAATTATGTTTAATTTCAATTAAATGAGAATGGTGAGGTGTCATCCTTAGATAAGAAGAAATTTTCACTCTTATCTTTCAACTCTATCCTAATTATAATTCAATCCCCTCCCCCCTTTTGGTTTCCCCTCAATCCAACGTCAAATGCCTCATTTTTGCTTCTAATTTTGACTTTTCAACCTCTGTAATAAGTCTAGTTACACAATGATAATATTTTCATTATTCATCTCTAGTAGTCCATTAAAGTAACATAATTTAATATAATAAATCACATGATAAATTTTTTGATGTTACATGTGTATTTGCAAGTTTCGGTTCAAGGTTGTTACTTGACTTGAAGGATCTTCAAACATCAATTAGAAAAGTTCAAATGGCAAGTTATAAGTTCAATTTTCGGCCACATATGCTGCAAAGTGACATAAAGTAAGAGCACAAAAGTAATTATTTTTAGGTTGTACACTTTTCACTTTTAAGTTTTCAAAAAATAATAAGTTTTACTTTTCAAACACAATTTCCACCACAAATTACACATGCTTCAGATAACTAACACTTTCGCATAAGCCTAGTTGACCTAACATACAGCTACAATGTTCAAAAAAATAGCAAACATTAAGCATAAAGACAAGCACATTCTCGATTTGGCTAAGAGCAGATAAAATAGTTTTTGTGCAGTTTTTGTTCTCAGTTTTCAGCATTTAAATGAACAAACTTTTCATGCAAAAGCTAATGTTTTGTATCATATACTTTCATAATAATATAACAAGCAGATTGGTGCAAGAAAACAAGTACATAACTTAACAAATTTTTGGACTTAAACACATGTTTTCTCTATTTATGTAAAAACAAAACACCTAGTGAGTTAACTACCAAAACAGCAAGCAAATAACAAGTTCTTGAAGTGAAACTTTTATGCTTGGACTTAAACAAAATATCAAAGTGTATTGTAAAGATATTGACTAAAAATAGGCACAAACACAGCAGCAACACAAACAGATTTTATAGAATAAAAAAATGAAGTTTTGGTGGAAATCAACCGGAAATGTAAATCACTTTGCAGCTATGTAAATATGAATGAAAATACAAACCAAGATGATAGCTAGCACTCATGAAAAGCCATCATGGCTCTGATACCACATGACATGGTCCTGGCCTGCAAATGCCGTGTTCTACCCACAAAACAATCCGGTTAGGTTCTAGGTGCTTCACTGAGCCGAGGATACCCAAAAATAAGTTGTTAGTTGAAAGTGCAAACATGTTCCAATTCAAACGAAATTTTAAGGGTCTCTTATATTATGAGTGAGGAGAAACACCTTAAAATATCAAATAAAAATAACAAAGTGGAAGTGAAGTTATGCAACGGAAATTGAAAGTTATCCGATGAGCAAAGATTATAGCTCTCGGCATGCACTTCTTTCCAAGGAAAGAATGGCAACCTAAGGTAAAGGATTTGGTCACCTTCTACTGTTTTCTAACTCTTAAAATAGTGGAGAGAATAGTGGTAATAAGAACCTTCAACCAATCTTGGGCTTGAGGTAATGGAGGCTAACTCCTCTCAGGTGTAGCTCACACCGATGCTCACCTTGGATAGTTTGTGGCTTCCAACCTCTCAGGTTTCTCCTTAAGCAAAAGTGGTTATTTCATTCATCAACAACCTCTTACAAACATCAATAGCCATGTATATATCTATGATAGTTTGGAGTGGTTTGAAACTACAAAGAGCTGTTGGAAGAGCTTAGCTGATTCTTAAGCTTCAAAGTGGTCTTCATGCTTCCTTGGATAGTCGAGATTTGGTTGCTCCATTTGATCCAAGGGCTAACGGCAGCCAAGTCACTAATCCATGACCTTGTTCATGAAGGAAAAGTTCAAAAAGCATCTTCATTTGTCACTCATGGCTCGGCCAAAAGGGGTAATGGTTTCAACTCCAAAGTTGGCATCAAGTGGGGGAGAATTCTTCATGGCCGAAGCTTCTTCCATGCATTCCATGCATTTGTGATTTAAACCAACTCCAAACCATCATTTAGCCTAACATTCATATAATCTTAATGCCTAATCATGTATGCATTAATTAAAATTACTATAAGGCCAATGTTTGCCAACAAAATATAAAAGATGGCTAAATGTTTGCAAAAATAAGAAAAGTAAATTGTTTGATTAGAAAAGTAATTTTTAGGGGAGACAAATTCTCTCTTCAACAGCTTCCATCTTTGGCTCCCGAGTTAGCACGTGCAATGGTTGACCCGTGTCCATTGTGTTTGGCTCCCAATCTAAGTCTTCAAAGAGTTCTTCAAAGTCATCAATACCTGCAAAAAAATAAACCTCATTAGTGAATAGGTTTGATAATGCTTGAGTGTTGGTTTGTGATCGAGTGATAGGTGACAACCCTTTTCTGTTCTCTTCTCCCTATAAGCGTTCTATTCAATCTCTGTTTATTTTTCTTTTTCTTTGGCTGTTTTGGGAGACTATTTAGGCATGACCGAGAGCAACACTCTATTCAATTTTATTGTGGTGTTTTGTTGTTAATTTTGTAATTTTTTGTGGTGTTTTATTGTTGTTAATTTCATGGTTTGAGTTTTGAGAGTGTGTTCGATCATGAGTGACCGAGAGTGTGTTCTGTTTGAGATCACTCTTTGGTCGTGAGTGAGTGACTGAAAGTGTGTACTATTATTTCGTGGCTTTAAGATTTGCAATTTGCATCAAATCGATAATTATTATCAAAGCCGAATATTGTTGTTTGATTTACATTAATTTCATTATGAATTCTTTCTTAATTTAGACATTCATGAATCATAGAGATGTAAATATGGAAAAATAATACTTATAATTTCTAGGCATTTGAATCTGCTTGGTTGGTTTTTTTCTTAAATGTCTACATTGTCATATTTTAGGATGGAAATCATTATTAAAAGTGTAGAGGGTCTCACTCCTAGTCAAACGAAAAAAAAAATTAGAAGTTTGGAATCATTTTACTAAGATTGAAAGTTCTGATATTGAGTCATGCATCAAAGAATGGCACATCAAACTTGAAAGGACATATTCTTACTTGCAACAAATTGTTGGCAAGTAACAATAGGAAGCAAAAGACGTTAAGCTATCAGAATATGGGAGGGGGAATGAATGTAACTTGTTTTAGTCTTGCAACTTATTGAGAACTAGCTTGCAAAGATGATTATTGTTGATGAATTATCTTTAAAATTTGTTGAAGGAGAAGGTTTTAGAACATATCCGCAATATGTTCAATCAAAGTTTTCTATACCTTCTAGAACTACCATTGCACGAGATATTTTGAGTATTTATGAAAAAGAAAAAATAAAATTGAAAAATTATTTTAGAAAGACATTTCAGCAAGTCTGCTTGACTACAAATACATAAACTTCTGTTCAAAATTTGAGTTACATGGTATTATTAATTGCTCATTATATTGATAGTTATTGGATCTTGTGTAAGAGAATTATCAATTTTTGCTTGATTTTGAATCATAAAGGCACAACAATTGGTAGAAAAGTAGAAAGATGCTTATTTGAATGGGGAATTGAAAATATTATGACGATTACAGTTGACAGTGCTTCTTTGAATGATGTTGCAATTTCTTATTTGATCAAGACTATTAAAAATTAGAATGGTTTAGTTTTGAATGGGGAACACATGCATGTGCGATGTTTTGCACACATTTTGAATTTGATTGTGTGTAATGATTTAAAAAATTATCAAGAGTCTATCGCAAGAGTTCGTAGAATTGTGAAATATGTTCGATCTTCTCCTGCAAGACTATAACAATTTAGAAAATGTATTAAAAATGTAAAGATCATTTGCAAAAGTAATGTTTGTCTTGATGTACCTACTAGATGCAATTTTACATATTTGATGTTAGAAAGCGCTAAAAAGTATGAAAGAGCTTTTGCAAAGTTAATTAAAATTGATATGGATTTTCTTCATTGTCAAACGCTGAATTTATTCTCTTTACATTCTGATTTTCCTGGTGATTTCTGGATAGTTTTGATTGATGGATTATGGAAATGGTTTGGTGAACTGTATGCAGGTTCAGTTTGTTTTTGGGGATAACCATTTTTAAACGTTACTCTGCCAAAATTTTGACAGAGATGTATGATGTCGGAGGTGACATGCATGAGGACCTCGTAGCGCCAGGTGAGGGTGTGCGTGCGAGCGCGGGCCCCCACAGCATATGGTGCTGGTGTAGGGCGAGCGCGCAGCACTGAGCAAGGGTGTGCGCGGGCGAGCGGCACCAGCCGAAGGTGCGCGCACAGGGGCGCGCGGCGCTCGAGGCATGCGTCGAGCACTCCCGGTTCTTCTTGTGTTTACTGTTTTAAACTCTTATGTCATTTTTTTAAAAACCCTAGTGGCGCGTAAACGTTTTTTGCTGCTTATTTATATCGAACTCTTATAAATGATAAGGGTATCATTAGAATGAGTCGAGAAAGAGAGATAGAGAGATAGATAGAGAGAGAGAGAGGTTTTTAGGATGTTGCTATCGGGGGTTGTGACACTATTTGGCTGATTATTTCACTAATAGCTCATAAAAGATGAAAGATTTGTCACATGTCAAGTCGTCATTCTTGAATGTAGTTATAGAAGAAGAGGTTTATGTTAAACAACATCAAGGCTATGTTATAAAGGCTTATGAAGACAAAGTATTGAAGTTGAAGAAAATATTGCATAGCCTAAAGCAAGCTCCAAGAGCTTAAAATAGTTGAATCGACAAGTATTTCCTCGAAAATAGGTTTATCAAATGCCCATATGAGCATTCTCTCTATGCTAAGGTGCGTAAAAATGGAGAAGTCTTATTTCTTTGCTTGCAAGTTAATGATCTGATTTTTACGGGAAGTAATCCAAGTATGTACGAAGAATTCAAGCAAACAAGGACCAAGGACTTTGAGATGATTGATATTGTTCTAATGTGATACTATCTTGGCATTAAGATCAATCAAGAAGATGATGATATTTTCTTATCTCAAAAAGGTTTTGCAAGAGAGATTTTAAAAAAGTTCAAAATGGAGAATTGTCAGCCTGTGAAAACTCCTGTATCGTGTGGAGTAAAATTATTGAAGAGTAAGGAATGAGAGAAAGTTGATTCTATAACTTTCAAAAGTCTTGTGAGAAGTTTAAGATATTTAACTTGCATAAGACCAAGTATTCTTTTTGGAATTGGACTAGTCAATAGATTCATGGTCACCAAACATGACACATTTCTAAGAGGTATACAATTAATTTTTGTAACACCCCGAAAACTCACACGTTACCAGTGCGCTACAGTGCATCTACACACACACACTTAACATAATTCACTCAATTTAATACCCTTTTGTTTCCAATTTACTCTCCTCTTTTTTTTTTACTCGATTCGAAAAACAACTCGCGTCTCCCCTTCGACACCTCACGCACACTCTCACGGTGCCGCACATACCACTCAACGTTACTGTGTTTCGCGCACGCTCACAGCGCCGCGTGCCCCACGCACCCTGCTGCTGTACAGCACGTCCGCGCGCACACCCTCACCCGGTGTCGCACGACCCGTGGGTGGGTAACAGGGCCGCATGCCCCGCGCACCTGCGATCACGCCGCACATCCACACTCATCTAAACTCCTCTAGCATTCATCATACACACACCTTGACATATTTCGTATCCTCTCGAATCTCAACCCCTCTCCCGAAATTTCGGCAGAGTACCGCCTAAAAACTGGCTACCCCAAAATTCAACCCTGCACACAATTTACCAGAATCCAACAATATTTACCTATCCATCATCCAGAGAAATCATCCCAACCCAAATCAGAGTAAGAAGACGACGAAAATCCATCAAATACAAATGAAGAAAGTCTGCAGTATAGAGAAATAACATACTCTAACATGGAAAATATCCACGTACGTCACCAAAATCACACGCACTCCATATACACCTATACACTGACGCATATACAACAATCAATCCCATCCTCCGTACATAATCACCGCTAAAGAAAGAAAACCCACAAACCGACCAGGCCACAACCTACCATATCCACGGGTCGGGTCGCCCTAACAAAAGTCCGCCATCCGGTGCCGCAGTCGCACGCCGCCAACCATCCTACGCCTCAGGACTAGGCACTCGAGGCTCACCAGCGGTATCGTCAGCACCTACACCACAGAACACATAACATAAGCCTAACGCTTAGTAAGTAATGCGATATGAAAGTAAAAGCCGACAATGCAATCCTATCACGTGCAGTCTCTACACTCACACTCATGTTGTCACATCTGTGACGCGTAGTGCAGCCGCACCAGGGTAAGGAGGAACCTCACGCCACCCTACACCCTGACACGTCGCCACCGTCCCGGACTCCCCAGCAACAAGGCCCGCAAGCTACACCCACGCATCACCACACGGCAACCACATCAGGGTAAGGGTGTACCTCGCGCCACTTTACACCCTGACACGTCGCCCCCGTCCCAGCCTCCCCAGCACAGGGCCACAGTTGCCACACACACATGTTTTGCGACAGCCCAGCCGGCCCACCCCTCGAGTAGGATCCGCGACTGGTGTTGCACCGGCCCACACACTAGTGGGATCCGCGGTACCACTGCCCATATCCTCACCGTCAACACATTCACGCCGCATGACGGCCCAGCTGGCCCACTCCTCGAGTAGGATCCGCGACTGGTGAAGCACCGGCCCGCACACTAGCGGGATCCGCAGTACCACCGCCACACGTCTCACCTCATACATCAAAGCATGCTAAAAATCATTTTCGTTCCCGTTTTTAAAAAAATATGATGCATGTCACACAATACGCACACACACCGCAATCAATCACATAAACACTAAAGTTCTACAGTGTAGGCCCACTTGGGCAAAACACATGCATGCACTACTTACTTGGCGTCTTAAGCTCGCTCGACGCACAGCTTCGCCAAAAGAAAGCCTCAACCTAAAATACAACAAATTTCTCATCAGTATTTATCTCAACATTCACCAATTAGCTAAAAATAACCTTATCTAACTACACTCATTAAATTCCAACTAAAACGGTCCATTGGTTTGGTTTGGCCGAATACCAGCTCAACGTTCGGATGCGCATAACTTTTGCGTCCGTCAACGGAATCAAACGATTCAAGTGGCTAAACGTCCCCTTAGGAACCTAGTTTAACATACTACGACGGATTTTAAAACGATAAACCGCAGACAGGCGAAAAATGCTAAAACCGAATCTGTCATTTTTTATAAAATTCCAACCTGTGTTTTTCTTCAACCAAAACTCACTCGATTCAGCATTTTCGCACCAAAAATAGACGTGTCACTATCACACGTCGAAATTCCCCGAAAAACGGTCACTAATTTGACTTGGACCAAAATCCGACATAAACTTCCGACGCGCATAACTTTTGCGTCGGATACCAGAATCGAACGATTCCAGTGGCCACACGTTCTTCTAACAACCTATTTTAACCCACAAAGACAGAATTTGAAACGATCAACAGAAACTAGGCCGAAACGGCTAAAAACAGAATCTGCTTCTAACCTAAAATAGCCGAAAATTTAACTTCGATCCAACTTCGCAAATTCCTTCACCAAGCAGCCACATTACAGTCCATTATGCATAACTCATAACAATTTCGAAGCTTCTCGA
>JAJTVC010002461.1:0-17197 GCA_022433055.1 Begonia peltatifolia | reverse complement strand
TTGACAGTGACCAATCTACATTAAGGAATCCAAATTTAAAATACCAGTAAGGAGTATGACAGACCAAATAAACAGCACAATATGAACGCAAAGTGAAACCCATAACTTAACGCATGGTTAAATATGTATAAATATAAATAGAAAAGCAATATCTTACTTGAATGCTAATCAAACACCAACGATCTGTGTGTTTCCAGAAGAAATAAAAACCTTTGATTCGATCGAAAAACTAAGAATCTTCTCTACCTACCCAGTTCTCATACAGACCAAAATAAGGAAACCTGACAAAGAAAATAAACGAGCAGCTGATAATCTCGCAAGAATTATATCGACCTGAGGTCCAAATAAATTTCAACGACAGAAAAAGAGAATCCAGTTCTTTTCCAAACAATTTACCGTTGGATTGAAACCCAGATGCAAAATTGAGCTAAATGTTAAGATCTGAGGAGGCAGAATATGAACAATAAAGGAGGGGCGTCTTCGTCCTCCTCTGAATATGCCCCTCACTCCCTCCTTTGTTGTTGGGATTGATCAAAGATAACCAAAAATTGTAAATTCATTCACAAAACAGGTTTGAAACTCCTAATCCGAGAGAGCCAGATGTTTTAGACAGAAGGAAAAAGAGAGAAACTGAGAAGTGTCTAGTCGTGTGCAAAACATGTAGGCTTTCTTGGAATGCAAAGCAAAGAATTTTCTCTTTTCTTCTTTTTATCTTTACGAGTTGTGGGTTTTCTTAATCTCAACGATGGTGAAAAAAAAAAAGAAATCTGTAGAAATTGCTTGATTGTTCTTGCGATGAAAGACAACAGAACCCAAAAAAGAAAAAAAACAACAACAGCGAAACAAAAGCAAAAATCTACGAAATGTAAGGAAACGTGTGTTCTTCCCGGATTTGGGCTTTAATAATATGATACAAGAGGGGGATAACTTGACCTCCCAGTTCCATTTCCTTCCTTTTATACTTACTGGGGAAAGAACATAGGCCTGCGTGGAAGAGTTACACCCACTTCTAAATCGGCCCCTCCATCGGCAAACTCTGCGATGTGATAATGCGTGAGTCGTTGATTTCTATGACTAATCATGATCAGTCGCTTCTGCTGACTTCGTTTTTTATCTCGACATATTTTTATATGGTTTTTTTAATAATAGTAGAGTATTAATTTTTTTAAAAACCATCCTCAAAATTTACTATTCAGTCAGAAAAATCTTAAATTTTGAGAAATATACAATTTAACCCCACAGGAGGGAGGTGAGAAGATACCTACGTGGAAAAGACAGTCAGTCTAGTTGAATCAACTAACTAAAAAAAAATAAAAAATTTTGACAATTTTTGAAAAGAGGACGGCTGTTTCACTTGAATCAGTCGTCCACTGTATCGGTCGTTTTCTTCGTAAAATACAACAATCCGTGATATAAGTCACGAATTTCTTCGGGACTAGCCGTCCTCTCTCTCTTTATATAATTACTTCCCTACTGTATTTTTAAAGCACACCAAATTTAAAAATTCTCTGGCTATTTTGTTATTCTGGTGATATTTCTTCACATTCACCTATTAGGTACGATGATTTTTTTTTTAATTTAACATTTTATATTCACTATTCATCACCAAACTTTACTATTCATCTGCAAGTTAATGATGTATTTTTTTTAATATAACGTTTTATATGATCTTATATTTTGGTAAGTTTATTTTACTACGAAAAAAAAAGATATGAAGATGTTTTATTTTTTTAATATATCTTATCTTTATTTTTTTTTATTATGCAAGTAAAAAACAACTGATATTTGAGGTTTATTTTAATATTTTTTTGTATTATTAGAATTTGTAACTATTAATTTTTTTTTTTCATTGTAATTATTTTTAATTTCTTTTAATAATTTCTATATAAATCGGAATAATGAAGACAATTTATTTTATGGTTTAAATTAAATAAAACTATTTTACTTACAATTTCATAATATATACATAACTTATGATGACTAATTTATTGCTTCGGCGATATTTTTTCGCATTCACTGGCTAGGTACGAAGTTGATTTTTTTTATTAGATATATATCTATTATACTGTAAAAAATTAAATCGAATCTGTTATCATTTCTCCTATTATATATTAAATGGTGTGATTGTACTGTGTAAGTGAGTTTTGTCTAGTATACTAAGTTTTAAGTGTAACTGTTTGTAATCCCTCCAGTTTTTCTTAGTAACTTACTTGGAACAATAATTCTTTGTAGGAGATTGTCTAGTCCATTATTTCTTGTAAATTATTCTGATCAGTACTCTTCACGTTTTAAATTTTTGATTTAATTATTTTTGTAGAATGTCAAATACAATTAATTTACGACAAACATGGTTTTTTTTTTAAAAAACAACCAAACTTTAGGGTTTAAATTAAACAAAACTATTTTACTTACGATTTCATAATATTTGCATAACTTATAAAGTTATTATTTACGAACATTTTTTTTTAATTTTTTACGTTTTTCTCACTTATATAATCCTTAATTTAGTCTTTTTTATTATATTAATGTAAGAATATTATAATAAAAAATTTTATATTAGTTAATTTTATATTTTAACCAATTACAATTTGTGATATTATTATATTTTATACAAAAATATTTTTTATTTCTATCTAAATTATAAAAATATGTAAATTTTATTTTATTTTTATTTATTTTAATATTTATATATTTTAAATTTTTTTATATTAGCAACGACAATTGCTTCCGATTCAAGTATATCGGTTGATTTAGACAAGAGATCAAGTGACGATGCCGAAATAGATTGGTATTCAGGCGGCATGCCTACATATGGTGATCTACGAGCATTCGATCGTGCAGATGCAGATGAAAATGAAGAAATATTCGTGTATTTGACCTTCAAAACTCTAGACGATAAGCTTAGAACACTGGTCGGCTCGGATAACGAGGAGGTTGAAAGGAGAACAGTAAGTGAACAAATTTCAATGAGATTTTTTTTTGGATAGACAATATACTTATTTAGAAGCAATTAAAGAAGAAATGCGCGAATATTCTTTACAAAATAGTTATGGTATAAAATTCACTAAAAGTGAAATAAGGCGACTGACGGCTAATTGTGTAAGTAGATGTGGATGGTGACTGCATACTTTAAGGAAAGACTTTGAACGACTCTCACACATGTTCAAGTAAAGTTGAGAATCGACACGGTTCAGCAAAATGGGTGGCGAAGCATTAGTTGGACAGGTTCAAAAATCACCTACTTGGGACATCTGCTCTATTATCGAGACAGTGAGGTAGGATTTCACTGTTGACATTTCACCAAGTCTTGCCAACAGAGCAAGAAGCGTAACTCGAACGCTCACCGAAGGGAAGTGCGACGAACAGTATGGGCAACTATGGTCGTAAATAGTTAAAATATTCAAATCAAATCCATGTGTAAGATTGCGGGCAAGGCAGAATTGCTGCAGTATGGTCAACTTGTTATCTGTTTGTATGACTGTCATCTAAAGGGGTCGTGTCTGGGCCAATTGCTAACAACTGTCAGTATTGATGGCAACAATGGAATATATCTCGTTGTTATTGCCAACGTTGAATCTGAGTGTGTAGATTCATGGATATAGGTTTTGTAAATATTAAAGTAAAACTTAAACACTGAATCGGGCCGCAATTGGATAATTGTTTCAGATCGACAAAAGGTATAATACATTTATATATGTTATTTCACTTTTTGGAGTGTTGTGGTAGTAATATTGTTTTATTGACAATGTTTTTTATGGAAATGTCAGAAGTTGCAGAGAGTTGTTCGAGAAGAATTCGAACATGCTGAACATCACTTCTGCCTCCGGCATATGTACGCTAATTTCAAAAACTATTTTCGGAGCAGAGCATATAGAGATACGATGTGGAATGCGGTCAGAGCAACCACTTATGCCCATTTCAAGCATGAAATGCGAAAATTATATCAGCTCAATCTGGATGCCCATGCATGGCTTCGAGCAGAGGAGCCTAAATATTGGGCTAGTTATGTCTTCTCTTCGAATCCCAAGTGCGAACTGTGATTGAATAGTTTGTGCGAGTCATTCAATACATTTCTTTTGCCGGCCAAGGACAAATCGATACTGACCATGTTCGAGATGATTCGAAAATGCTTGATGACTCGCATCGTGAATAATTTTGAGAAGGTGGCTCAATCAACCGACATTTTGTGTCCCCATATAAGAAAAAAACTTGATAAGCTAACAAGGCATTTGGAAATTAGAGTGCAACGTTTACGGACGCTGGACGATTTCAGGTCAGCAACGGATATAAATAATTTATTGTCTACATGAATTTTGTTGTGTGCAAATGTAACAAGTAGGAGCTTACAAGAATCTCGTGTGTCCATTCTCGTACTTGCATATACTGGATGAGAGTAGAGTAGAAAATTACGTGCATCGATGTTATTATAGAGAAAGATACCTGCTGATGTACTTACACTATATTTGTCTCATTAGCGACCAACTAATGTGACTACTTGTAGAAGGTATGCACAAAATCTTTCCGCCTAAAAGAAAGCTCCAACCTGGTAGGCCAAAAAATATAAGAATGTGACATGCCGAAGAGCCGTCAAACTCCAGAATTAGTAAGAAGAACTCTACCGTGCGGTGTCATATATGTCGGTAGCAGCGCCTGAGGATCAACTTCAGGCCCTGTTTCTGAAAAAATATTTATGGACTTCAACACCTTTGACAGGACGCAAGAATCTTTTATACGCGGCCGTGGCAAAAATTGTTGAACTAGTAATTTAATTTTTTTAGGGTACCATTTATTAATTTAATTTTGAAAGGTAATTAAAACTGTAATTATTTATTTTATTTTAGACCTCACAAGATTTACATACAACAACCGAAAGTTCGAGGTTTAATGTAAAAAAAAATCCAATAATTTAAAACGTATATAACTTCACATTTCAATAAAATTACAGTACATAAAGTTAAAGTACAGAAACTAATATAAACTACGCTGGTGGGTCATCATTGTATTCGTCGGTGTCGTGGTTCACCATCCAATTTTGGAACATCTCGTTCATCTCTCTATAGGACTCAACGAGATAATTTTGGGACTCAGTCACCTCTCTCTGAGAAGTTATCACTCCACTCTGTCTCAAGGCGAGTTCATCAACTCTGCATATGAAGTGCTGGATGTCCCGCTGTTGGCTCTGCTGTATATCAAGCACTTGTTGCAGATGCTGGTGATGTGCCTATTGTATCTCATGCATCTGCTGGTGGTGTCAGCTGCTGCAGATACTGTCTCGTGTCCTATCCACTAGTCTTATCCTCTTGAGCGGATAATGGTGGAGATGTAGTCTCATCCATCGGCACTGCCTGAGAGGTGGATGCCCCCTGATTGCTCTTCTTCAGCACTCAGGCGTCATCGACTTCAATTATGCCCATGCGTATCAGCTGAGTCATGTCAAACACGTCGGTGGATCTAGGGGCATTCTCTGCTCATCAACTGGTAGCCGAAGCCCAACTTGCTCGACGATCTTAAGAATCAGTGCCTTGTACAGAAGATTCGTCATGGGTGCCCGCCCGACCTCACGCATGTGACTTAAAATGAAAAAAGTCATGGTCAAAAGACTTCTCGTTGCACTGCTTCCATAAAGGTCTATGCAACTCACGAGATTTCGATATCACTCTTGCGGCAGAAGGGTGTAAGCTAGCAGATTGCGAAGAACCAAACCTCTAATATTTAATTCTTTGGATCGGGGATTCACAAATGGCCCAATGTTAAAATTGTAGTGAATTCCCCATACGAACTATACTCCCTTGGGCAATGTGAAAAAATGGCAGTCTCTGGAAGTATGGTAATATTGCTATGCCCCTTCTATGGCAAATCACGGCACTTCATTCACTAACTCTAGACGTATCATAAACTCTTTACCAAAGATGTACATACTCAAACCAATCAAAACTTCATTTCCACCGGACGTTTTCAAATTCGCATAGAACAATCGAACTATTCTTTCGCATATATTGCCAGTTAATGCATTAACCTTGCGTATGCTGATATTTCAAAACATCAATTTGATCCCCATCGATTCTCAACCTCTAAAGTCTACATTCATGCAAAAATTAATTGAGCGTATTCGAAAATCATGATCAAACTTTCTCTGGCAATCTTCATTCAAAAATTTCATCTTGTCAAGTTCACGTACAACTAAAATAAAATGTAACGTCGTTGCTAATATAAAGAAAAATGTTAAAATATACAAATATTAAAATAAATAAAAATAAAACAAAATGTCCATATTTTTATAATTTATATAGAAACAACAAAAAATTTGGTATAAAATATAATAATAACAATAATCATAATTGGTTAAAATATAAAAATAACTCATATAAAAAATTTTATTATAATATTCTTACATCAATAGAATAAAAAAATACTAAAATAAGGATTATATACGTAAGTTATGCAAATATTATGATGGATTTCATTGTATCAACGTTACCATTTTCAGCTACTTATTTAATTTATTCCAAAAACGCAAGATTTATGTAATGTAGGTTGTACAAAACTATATCGAGTAAATCAAATAATAGAATGAAATGAAATAAAAGTGTACTAAATACAATGAATTAAAATCATACATATATGATCATCATTATGATAAAATTAATTTTATTCGTTTAACAGATGTTATAAGGACAATATAATTTTATCTTTTTCAATCAAATATAATTATATTATATAAAATACAATCACTTTATGTCACTACATATATAGTCGAGATATAACTATGCATTTTTAACGAAGTGAATTATATTTATGACTTTATTAGTTTGAAGATCATATTATTCAAATATAAGTTATGGATTAATGTAATTATTTCTTTTTAAATTTAATTACACATATATCAACATATATGTAAATTTAAAATTTCACAAATAATCAATGATTTTTCTTTGAATTTATAAAACATATCGTATAATGCAAATATAAAAATTAATTATTTATTTATTACATGTAATAAAAATATTTATAACATTTGCTTGTTGGGTACCAGCAATCTCCCACTTACCTTAAAACAAATTAGACATATCTATAATTCATAATCCATCTAAATGTTTATCAAAACTCTTTTTAAACAACGTATGGTTGAATGGATTAGTAAGATTCTCAGAAGTTGAAATCTTCAAAACAGTGACGTCTCCACGTTTCATGATCTCTCTTATTATTACAATAAAGTGTGAATAGTTTATTCATATGAGAAACCCGAATTTATGTTAGTTTGGACGCCAAAGGAGGAAAAGACCAAAGCACTTGAGATGGCAGCCATCTAATCATTGTTGCTCAAACTTCCATCTCATTAGAGAGTTGAAGACTTTTCTTTTTGGACTATTTTTCTATTCTTATTATTGTTTGTTATTTCCTTATTGAATTTAATGGTTGAACAATTTTGCTGTAAGCCTTACTTGGCTTAACTTAAGTGGTCGAGTGAGTGTGTGTTGTTTGCTTCTTCTTGAGACTATTTTAAACTTTTCTTTACCAAGGGTTCTTCCCTTGATTTTGGGGTTTATATACCCCCATTGTGCTAATGTAAACCCTAACTAATATTGAATCAAAGAAAACTTTGTTGAATTCTCTATTCAAGTCTCAATAGTTCTCTCTAAACTGCCACCTCCATTTCGGTGAGTAACATCTTAATTAAGTGAGTGTTATTGAATCCACTTTTCGTGAGTGTAAGTAGATTTTCTCACTGCTACTCTTTTCTCCATTCTCTTCCTTCAAATAGAACTCCCCAGCAAAGATTCAAAAGCTCTCAGTCAATCCGATTTAAAGTGCCCCTCTAATAAAGGTGGTCATAGAAGTCAATAGGTGCAATTTTAACACCTATTTGTACCGATTTGGTTACAACATCCATAACTCTTTTTCCACAATGACTTTAGCTACGATTTTTGGAGGAAGTATTTTTCACATACAAAGGACGTTTCTGTCTAAAAATCGCATTAAGATCATCTATATTGACGGAGTTATCGCCTCTCCAAGTTGGGCCTGAATCTTAGCCAAAGGATGTGATTCCATCTTCGTCGACTGAAATCGTTTTGGCCATAACTCCTTCGCCTCAATGAGTTAAGCCATTATTTTTAGAGCGCATTTATTCCGCATCTTGCAGGTGATTCTATCTAAATTTCATTTAAAAAGGAGTAGATTCGACAGAGATATAGTTTCCTAAAGACAGCCCCCGAATCTGCCATGAATCACATACTTTGTCCTAGAATCAGGTTCAACTTGGAGAGGCAATAACTCCATCAATATGGATGATCTTGATGCGATTTTTGGACAAAAACTTTCTCTAGAGGTGAAGAACACTTCCTCCAAAATTCGTAACCAAAATTGTTGTGGAAAAAGAGTTATGGATATAGTAACCAAATTGGTCCAAATAGGTGTTTAAATTACACATATTAACTTCTATGGCCACCTTTGTTAGAGAAGCACTCCAAATCGGGTTGTTTGAGAGCTTTTTCACATTTGTTGGGGAGTTTCACCTCTAAGAAGAGAATAAATGGCGTAGCAAAGAGAGAATCCACTTACACTTATGAATATTAGATTCAAGAACACTCATGTTCAATTCGGATATTACTTACCGAAATGGAAGTGGCGGTTGAACAAATTCTAGTGCTGTCTTTAAAAAACTATGTCTCTGTCGAATCTCTTCCTTTTTAAATGAAATTTGGAAAAAAGCATCTACGATGTGTGGAATAAAAGCCCTCCAAAAGTCATGGCTTAACTCATTGAGGGGAAGGAGTTATGGCTAAAACGATTTTGATCGACATAGGTGGAATCACACCCTTTTGGGGAGAGTCAAACCCAACTTGTAGAGGTGATAACTCCGTCAATATGGATGATCTTGATGCGATTTTTGGATAATTTGTGCTCCAAAGGCAAACCCACAATTCTAAGGCAGATTCGGGTGTTGTCTCTTTGTCGAATCTACTCCTTTTCAAATGAAATTTGGACAAAAGCACATATGAGTTGAGGAATAAAGGCCAATTTTGGAGGGTCTTTATTCCTTCCGCACCTCGTAGGTGTTTCTGTTCAAATTTCATTAAAAATGAGCAGATTCAAAGAAGATATAGTTTCTTGAAGATATAGTTTCCCAAAGATAGCACCCGAATCTATCTTAGAATTCTAGGTTGCCTTTGGAGTACAAACCTACTCCCTTTTTGGTGTTGCATCACATGGCATGTTCACTCATTCCGAAATGAAGATGTTTCATATTACTCTTTAAGGGATAGGCATGAGGTCACCTCTTCACTACTCCTGAGGCTTTTTGCCCTAAGCGAGCTATGTCATGTTGTACGAATATGTCACGATATGTGGCACTGGTGAGTCAAGAGGGGGCCTTATTGTCACCATGAAATAGGAGTTCCATGAACAATATTAGTTGTTAATTCAACATCAGCATTGCGCACCTCTTTGGCCATAGAAGCTCGAATGTGGAACTGCTATAGATTCTTTAGTTCCCACATGGTCGACCCAAGGTTGGAACGATACCCATGGGGTTGACGCCACATCTAGAGGATGAAATGTTGTCATCGAGAACTTCGTGGTCAGATCATGGACGCTCGAAATGCACATTGAGTTGCGTCAACATCTCGAGACATGCATTTATGCAGTAGTGTCTTCGTCTCTATCAATTATTTAGGAAGTGAGTATAAGGTACCAACATCAATGTTAACGAGTTTCGAGGGATAGCTTATCTCTCATGTTGTTTGTTAGAGTTGTTTCCACATGCAAATATGCATGTTGCCCTAAGGATTTTGGAACCGCAAAATATTGACCACGGTTACCATGACACAGTAAAACAGAAAGGACGCAAACTAAGAGCAATGCTCATCTTAAAGGTGAACTCTTTCCATGGCCATATATTGTCGAAACCAATTTCAAGAGTTGAAGTAAAAACAGGCAATTTGTCCATATACATTCGTGCAGGATCTACATGCAGACGAATGCAACTCAATTTCCAAATTTTAAGGCTTCAGAAATGTTTTATTTTCCAGCAATCTGTGACAGAGTTTCCATGAATTGCAAATGCACAAAAACTACATCCTCAAAAGAAATTATAAAATTCACATCTTCATCCATCTTTAATCAAATTACCAACTGAATCAAGTCTATGGGACGTAGATATTACTGAGATGACTAAGATTGTTAAGTTTCATTTGAAACAAGATCATTTTTGTTTCATTCTTACCTTCAAATTCGTCGATCCCATACACTGTTAAAAACTTATGTTGATCAAGCAGAAGACCATAGATACTGTAAGGTGGCCTTAAGCTTTGTATTCGCTACAGTATCAAAAAGAAAATACAAAACATTACCAAGGAGGATTAGAACCCTCTCTCACAGAAGGAGACCTGGAACCTATACTACCTTCTCTACCAAACCTCGATAAGCTCCTTCCACTTTTCGGTGTGCTAAAACCTGGGCTGGAGCCACGGTAACTAGCACGGAGGGTTTCATCGACAGAAGATGAAGACTTTGCAATTGCATTCCTCACAAATTTCTGGGCAGCTGGGGAGAGAGTCCTCGTATTCGGACTTGCACTGCCGCCTCTCACTGCCGATGGTAATGGTGGCTTCTTAAACATCTTTGACCTCTCCCTAAGATTTTTTGCAGCTTCTCTTGACAATGAGTGTGCCTTCTCGTCTCTAGCAGGAGGATGTGGAATTCTGTATTGGGGTCCATCGCCATTACCAATAATGTCAAGAGGTGTGTCCTCAAAATCCAATCTCAGTGGAGTTCCTTCAATTTCACCCCATGTAATGAATGGGGATTCATCAGCACCAGGCACAGGTGATGGAGTCTTGACAAAACTATACCCGTTATTTGCTGTCTTGCCAGATTCCACATAAAATGGATTCGGAGTCTTCCTTAAGTCCTCCAAATCGTATTTCTTCACTTTGTCACTATTTCTATCGGACATAGGAAGTGGTGTAGCTCCCACAACAGGGGCATAAAGAACTTCCACTGTGCCATCATCTTTGGGTCCTGAATCCATCACTTTACCGTGAAATCTTGTATTCGAACGATTGATTTCTTTTGTCAGACCTTTCAATCGAACTACTCGTTCTTCCTCTGTCAATGGAGCCTCACCTCGGTCTGCTGGGTGGTACATCAACAAGTTTTTTGCAGTATATTTCCACCCTTCCAATGTACTCGGTGGCTGATCAGATGTCCCATAGCCATCGGTAATCCTATCCCTCTTTACATCCTCAATTGTCTCGACATCCTCCTTTTCCCCTTCGATTAAATACCCATATCTCTCCTTCCTCTTCCTATTAACCTTTTCCAAAATTTTTGAGAAACTATAATTGTCCTCGCTTGTATACCGTCGAAAAAACTCATCCAGCGACAATGACTCATCAACCGTATCGTTAACACTACCACCCTCTATACCATTCTCTAATCCTCCGCTTAGAAAACCGGGGGTTGGAGTTTTAGCATCAAATTCACTAAACGGCGTAAGGTTTCGCATTAGAGTAGAACCTGGTGTATGGGTTTTACCGTCAGGGTTCGAAGCACTAATCTTCTTGCCACGTCGCTCCATGATCTTCAACTGCGCATCACGAATCTGAACAGGATCTCCTGTCTTAACTGCCTCTAACCAATCAAGCCGGTCACGAAGCTTTGGGATATCAGGAAAAAAGTCGCGCTCGATAATCTTCTCGATTGCCGCCACATACAAGTCCTCATCGAGAACTGCGGGGTCCTTCCTAGATTTATGAGAAACGGTAATGGAAGAGCGACTCCGGTCATGGGTGGAACTCTCCGATACCGCAGACGGTGAAGGAGAAGAGATATGGCGCGGAGAGTGACCCGGAGAAAGAAGCATGACTGCAAAATATCAATTCACAGTTCGAAAAAAACGAAAGAGATAAGGAATCGAAAAGCAACACTGGAGGAAGCTAATCTCGATGATCCAGTCGACAATTTGAGAGGAAATTAAGAGTAGGGCGAGGGAGAGGGCGAGGGAGAGGGCGAGGGTTTCAGATCTCCTCTCTGGTTTCGCGATCGAATTCGGAAAGAAGCTTTAGAGCGTCGCGCGTGATAGATTTTCTCTCAAACGCGGAATCGAGGTCGATATTATCTTGATTTACAACTTTACCCCTCAATCCGCGGATGGTCACGCCGCCATAATCCAACGGTTGACTCCCTCTATTGAAATAAATTTATATTAATTTAATAAAACATAAAAACAATTAAATCTGTAGGTTTAAAGAAAATTAAGTGATTAATTAAAGATAAATTATAAATTATTAACATAAGATAATTCATTGCATTAATTGAGATAATATTATAATGAGAATGAGATGTTAAACACAAACATTAAGAATTCCCATTGATTCAATAGCTTGTGAAAACAACTAAACTACTTGCCAAAATTCCATCAGGTTCATAAATCTTCGTGGCTTTTCGAAAATCTCATTCTCGGAAAATCTCGTTCTGCCACAAAAAAAAAAAAGGAGAAAAAAAATTCCTCCAGAACCGTGTTACGTGCATGCGCATCGACTATGAAAGTTGGTAGATCAACTCTTACACTTGATGAACTAACATTTCCTGATAAAAATAGATGAATGAATGTTCCATCTCTGACCGATCACTCGGAAGCGACCACGAAAGACATGGAGAATATCAATCAAAATCAAGCATGCCTACAACCTCACTGAAATCTCAAGATTCCATAGAGTAACTATTTTCATAAACTATGGAACAACAAATGTTATAAGAGACCAAAAAGAACTATAACTTCAGGAGTAGGATGACAGTCAACAAGATGAACGGCTATTACACAACAACTTACTCGGGTTAGTGAGTACTGCAATACAATACCTTCCAAGATCCAGTATGGAGGGACTAATACAATATGACCATGCCATTTGATGCTTCTCAAGGGTTGGGCCTAATCGAATACCGCTCATTCGACTGGTAGTCGGCTTTTGAGGAGGTATTATACAGCAGATCATGAATTTTCGAGTACATTACCATTTCTGATGGATCGGCCCCAGTGCTGCTCTGCGATAGACGTGAATTTTCTTGCAGCTTAATCTTCTCAATCAAATACTGCTTCTCGGCTTCTGCTTCGTTCAACCGGTGTTTAAGGTAGCTACTAGCATAGTCTTCCTCAGATTTGTCCGACTTTGGAAGAGCTACTCTCTGTAGCCTCTCGGCTTCTCTTTTGGCCTCGTTAGCCTTGAGTTGGAACATATCAGCTTCTGCATATTTAAGCCTCACTATCTTCTCCAACTCCTCAATCTGTTGCTTCTTTCTCTGTTTCTCCTGCTTTATTTCGGCTGCCTCCCTGCTCTTGTCTTCGACCTCTCGTTCAAACGTCTCAACATCAACGCGAGCTTTCTTGTACCTCTTCATCTTTTCATCCCCCACCATTTCTATTTTTCTGATGACCTCCTGCACCACCTCTCCAATTCGATTGCATGCCTCCTGTGGAGCCACTATTCGACTTCCCTCCCCATTTTCCAATTTATTTGGTGACTCCATTTCAAGGTCTTCACAAGAAAAACTAAATTAGAGCACAGAAAGAAAGCCATTCTTAATCCAATACGTCTGAACAGAAACTATTTTAGAAGATAAAATGGAAATAGTGTAGAAATATGCCACCGAACAAACTATATATCTTTTTTTATAAGAAAGGAAGTGTATTTAAAAAAGGAATTTTCAAAACTAACAAATTATATTTTATACATGCATTATTTAAAGAAAAGAAAAACCTGATAGCTTCTGAATTCCTGAGCAAAGAACAACATTATACAGACTTCATCCTCTTACGCATTCTGTAAATATCCCTTAAACCAGTATATGCATATATTGGTAAAGGCAAATGTAGAGTTCTTAGCACTGTAATTATTGTATACCTTTATCAATCAGACCCAATAGTAGAAAAATCGTAATTTATATCCTATTTTTCATGTACCTTGAAAAAACATCAGAATAGCTGTGCAAGCAGTTTTAGACTCAACAGCTCCGCTCTTCAATTTTTCTTTGAGATCTTCACACTTCCAATAAAGTTTCCTCCCTCGGGCATCATCACTTCCACGGAAGATCCTACTAACAAAATCAAATTCCCTTGCCAACGACTCTTGATCCCAGGTAGGTGCACAATGCTGGAAAACATCTTTGACCCAACCCAGTAGCTCAGATGTGCGGTTGCAAGCCTGGCACCTGAAAAGCATTTCGGCCGGGCGAGCTCCATTCTTAATAGAAGGCCCCATGCAAATTTTCCCTTCACGGATAGCACAATCAGTGTGAGTCCAATGAGAACACATATCACAACCAATCCACCGACAGGTGTTAACTTCGAAATCAAACTTGTTGCAGATTACACACATGCAAAGATTGCAGAACCCATTTCTGCTAGTGCATATTACACAAGTGCAATTGTCAGCTGGAAGTTGGTTCTGGCAAGCTATATTTCTGCATCTCTTGTACAAGAAAACCTCAATGAGGGTTGGTTGAGAGAGACTAATATTTGGGTGCAAGAATGCTTGAATTCCGGTGTTTACGGAAATGAGTATTTCAAGCTGGACACGATGTGCCAAAACCAAATTTTCTGCTGTCAAATCAGTTCTGTTCTGCACAAGCTTCTGCAAAAAGAAAAATTCTTCTCTCTGCAGTGAAGGACCATTTCCATCCAGCATAGCTCGAATCCCATTCTTGAACTCTTCAAGATACTCCTCTGGGAGATATTGCATCTTTTCAGCAATTATATCAACTCTTTCCCTTGCAATATCCCGGAGAGAGATCTTATCTGCACTTGAAAGGTGTCGGACAACTGATTGTTGAGAACAATCAACATCTGCCTGCCCATTCTCCATCTTCTTTCTGACAGTGGCATCAGCATTAGGCCACGTTTCCTGAGAACTAGCACTTTCAGCGAGGGATATGCGATTTTGATCAGAATTTGATCTGGGTTCCTCAGGGGACAAAGGGGCATCAGATGAAACTAGGGAAAGAGGAGTTTGAAGCACCCCAGGTCGTGATAACTGATGTGGAGGTCGCATTTTAGCAGCTTGGCGTCAGTGTTGAACCCATACACCTATGAATTGGCTTAGCATCATAAGAAAAATACAATCTAAAACACACAAAAATTTGATTGCATATTGGAAAACAGTTGAGCACCTTCTGTTAACTCTTACATTATTAAAACATTTTTTCTTGCGGGACAAAAGAGAAACACCTAACAAACATCCTCACTACATAAAAACACATAGCATAAGAAAGATGGACAAATTGTGACAGATCATATAAGGAAGACTGCTTAGACTTGTCATGTTGACAGTACGATGTCAATAGAAATGTGAAAAAATATTATTCCGACAATACAATCTCAGAAAGTTCTTTGTGAGATAACCCTTAATAGGTAAAATTTCAAGAAATAAGAATTGATAACCATGGTTCATTATTAAAGGAAAACCAACATTATCAAATTTACAGTAAAACTACATCCAGTACAAGTCATTGGCGGAAAACATACCCTGAATTATATGAATCAATACAAAATGAAACCAGCAAAAAAAATGAAAGGGAAAAAAGATTAAATAAAACACCCAACTCATAGTTTGCCACGTCTCTGTAGCGTTGAAAAGGGTGAAATTCGAACTTAAAGCTATCAAACTTTTCGATCTACTAGAAATCCCATTTCCACACGCAACAGTAACCTATTTAGTTAGATCAAACCATTAAAAGGAAAATTCAAAAGTCTCAAGAACTACACTCACTCTTCTCAGGCGTCGAACAAAAAAAAAATCTAAGCGAAAGAAAAAAAAAATACATATACAGATCAAAAAATGCTCAACAAATGAGAGCAGAGGGAGAACATAAAAAAGAAAAAGTTCACCGCACATTACAATATTTCACAACAAAATCTCGCTAGAAATGACAGATTGAGGAAGATGCAGAGTTAGCTCCCTCTGAACAAAGCCCAGTTGGGCGGAGAAGAAGATGATCGTGGAGACTAGGATTGACCGATTCAGCTCATCCTCTTCTTCCTTCCCCCGTTTTCGGCACAATAAGACGTGGACAGCGGAAGCAGCAGGTGAAGACGTGACGACACGTAGGAAAACAGCATCATATTAAAATTTGAATAGTAACAAACAACTAGTCGTGTGGTACCAGTCAAATACAAACTATGGACTTTAAGTCCGGCAGATTTTGAGTTCACCTGAAGAACAGATGAGATGAAAGTCAATATCATGAGTACGATTCCAGAACAAACTTCGAAGAAAACTTAGCATAGATAAATCTTTTATTGTTACAAAACAGATATTTTTTTTATAACAATTTGATATTTGTCTATACTCGACTTTTAACGAAGTTTGTCTCGCAATCATACTAATGATCTTCTTCTCCTGATAAAAAGTTTCATGTCTTCTATATTCGAATCTAGAACTTACGATGTTAAAGTCCATGAATTCTATTTGGTTGGTAACATTAGGCTAATTTGAAAGTCTCCGTAGTGGAAGAAAATCACAAGTACGATTCGTGAAAAATTTCGTTAAAAGTCGAGTATAGGCAAATGTCGGATATCTCACTTTTGGAAAACGCTCATAACTTAAGGATTCGCGCAGACAATTACCCTGACTTTTACTACCCCTGGTGATCTCCTCCTGGACGACAAGGCGTCCACGAGAAGTCCATTACATACCTCAGTTGACCCAACTAAACTCTCTATTTCATAGTTTCTTTTCTACTATCACATTTTATTTAATTATATTATTTACAGATATTGTTTTCCGTAATGAATGAGATACAAATGATTACATTCCTCTCAGTCTAACTATTACTCTTCAAAATTACTCGTAATTTATTACGCTGTCCCATTAAAAACCTACATTACAAATCCGGGGTGTTATTTGATTAGCAAGTGAAGAGCAGGAGTCTAAGATATTGGAAGGAACAAATTAAAGCATCTCGTAAAAATGGGTCGATAAAGTTTTACGCGTTAATCATGGGAATCGAAGTCAGTGTTTTTTATTAGTTTAGTTTGGAGATGATCATCTGAAATCCAAGTTGTTGGAATGGAATAAACTATCATCAATTAAAGAAAGAGGAGTTGATTCGAAGGATTATTATAAACAAAAGGAATGACGGAGAAAGGGAAGAGAAATCTAGAGATGAAGAGTGGTATCAACTTCAGAATTGGATGCAG
>JAJTVC010002452.1:0-10307 GCA_022433055.1 Begonia peltatifolia | reverse complement strand
ACTTTGTCTTCTAGCCATAATCGGCAAACCCGTGTCTATCGTTGGCGGAGCTGGAGACAATTAGAAGATCATACGAGCTCTTTCCGAGGTGGCAGGAGTGAGATTGCTGAGCAATGCAATTCACTCGAGGCCATCCAATCATGCATACAACTCGTCGCACCTAACTTGTTGGGTACATTGCCATCGTCCAAAGATCCCGAGCGCACTGATAAGATGGACGTAAATGCACCATTCAACAGGCTCGGGCCACAAGGATAATGGCACAGTGTTGACATAGAAGTGAGATTGATTTTTCTGTTCTACACTCAGGCTTCTTTTTTATATCTTTTAGGCCGTGCGAGGCCATTTGACTTAGCTTCTACAAAATCAGAAGTTCTTCAGTTCCAATACAAGTTAAATAAACCTTTTCTGGTTTTACATCCATGCCAAAACTTAGAGAGATGGTGGATTTAGCAGAAATTCTATCAGGATACAGACTTGTATAATAAGAACAAAGAAGTTCATAACCTATGATTCAAATGACAAAGCCATCCTATTTATTTGACAGACTCAGACGACAAAAACAGAGGAAAAAGGGTCATACTGGATGGAAGTGAAGCGCCGGAATCGAAGCTCATCCGCGAATAAGTGTGACCGATAATGAAATAGTGCAGATCAAAAGCCCCAATAAAGCCAGGTATGAATACTTCCTGTTTCGATTGTAGAAAAAAACTGAAACTCTGATCATAAAATAAAGCGAAACATATGTTGCTGAAACAATTGAAACATTATCCGACAAGAATCTGTAACAGAAAATGATGATTCAAATCCAAATAATTACAAAACCAACAAAGGATGGATACAGTCTCAATTCTTCTTTCAGTAGATTACTCAAAACTTTTGATAGAACTACTAGAAACATATGTAAATTTGGTCAAAACTACTAGCATGGTTCAAGTAGGTAATTTTACTCTACTTTGAAAACTAGCCTCGACCGTAAATTTAAAACCCTAAACATGAACAATTTGGTAAGATTTCAATGATAAAAAGCACTGAATTAGAGCACGAACCCGATCGTCCCACGGTTTTCTGGCTTTCCAGTTGCATAGCCAGTGAAATAGAAATAACGAGTGACGACGTAAAGGATTCCAAAAGAAGAACAAAGCAGTGGATGCCTAATTCCGCCCAACGCCATCAGCAAGAAGAACACAGGCATCGATTCCAGCGAGTTCTGGTGTCCTCTCTGGATCAAATCAAACCAACAGCGCACAAACTTCCGTAAACACAATCAATCAAAACAATTTAATCAAGAACAAAATTTCACGAGAAAATCGACCTGAACGCAGTTGAAGAGCTTCGCGTCTTTGTTTTCGGACTCCGACGCATACATAGTAGGGTAAAAGACCTTGTACCTGGAGTACAACACATCCCAAAGGAAACGAAATGGAAATTAGGATATTAATGGAAGAAACCCAATCGAAATTAGAGGAAACAGAAGCAAAACAGAGACGAACGCGTACTTTCTACGAGCTTTGCCGACTTGGAAACCCATCCACAAATTAAGAAAGACGTAGAGAAGAAGAACGAGGGCCACATAACCGTACTCATTGGGAAGGATCGCGACGGCAGCCATTGTTATTCCTCAAGCTCTCTGTAAATGGAGTAGAGTGGATAATGTTGTTGGGATCCGTAGTTTATATATTAGAACTCGGCTTTGTAGGAACCGAACTTCTTCTCCAAGTCATTGACTAATGAATGATAGGTTGTTGAGCTTTTATGAGGAATTGATGATTTTTCTTTTTTCTTTTTTTTTTTTTATTTCTATTTATAATCTTTTTCCCTTTTTTAGAAAATGAAATGCAGATCCATCTTGGGCTTATTTTTACACAGTTTCTTGAATTATTAAAGGCATCTGAACCGGCCCAACGAGAAAAAAGGTCTCATTTTGATCAACTTACCCGAACCGACCTTGCCACAAGGACTTGAATTGATGATCTCCATTCGATTTTGGTTCGGTTTTTGACAATTAAAGAAATAAAATATGTTCAAAAATAATTAGATTAATTATTTTAAGCCCTCAACACATTATCGGTGATAAACTACGAAGGGAGTTAAAATTATCGTGCCCTTTATGTTCTAGGCGATAGACATATTTCTGAGCGAGACAAAACGTCACGATCTACCGAGAGTGAGCTAACTCTAAAAACTCGTTCGCAGGTTGATTTGTCGGGTATAATTTGTTCGCATGAAATTGAAATCCTTAGAAATCATAGATTAGACATATAATTGAGAATTTCTTTTGTTCCAAACCCTATACACATTGTTTGTGGCAGTGTGAAAGTTGGTTGTACTCAAAGTAGTTACCTAAACTGAAATGAGGGAGACATCTTGGGTGTGGTACAACCCACGATATGAAGGCAAAAATGATTCGGTTGATTGTGGGGGTCTATCATAAACTATTAAGAGTACATAATTTCACATCGTTTGAAAGAATAAAAATAAATAATTTATAAGAAGTATTTCTTTATTTACCTAATACAACACGTTTGAAACTAAATTCAGAAACAAAACTACGTAAGTTTCGACCAAAAATAAATAATATTGTATTATAATGATCGAAGACTCTAAAGGGTAAGCGCCCGACTCGATATTAACCTCTTATCCAAGCGAAGAAGATGAGGTGGGGAATGGGGTTGTACCATGCTTTGAATGTGTGGAAAGAAATGTGGAAAACAATAGCCAAATAAATGAGATCAGGTACTTGGTACATCAGATGGATTGTCATTAGAAACGTGACATGATTGATGAATCTTATGTATCCACAAAAAAACATGTCACAAACTCCATATAACATAACGTTCCATAAAACAATAATTCCCTACTATAACACAAATCTTGTCATATGCAAATTCAAGTTCGACTTTGAACCTAAATTCAATATTACGTGTCAGTAACGCGTAAAAAAGTTATATTAGAGAAGAAAGATTTCGATGAATCTTATTCGTATTAAGTCGTACAGATAAAAATAATATTATATTAATTATTTGATATGTCAATGAACTTTTTCATAGATTAAATGTCGTTTGTAAGCAACCCTAGAGGTTAGGGTAAATTGAACATTATGATTGTTAAATTATGAGGTAAATACATGAAGTATAATTGTAGAAGTGATGTACCGGAATTCTTCATTTCCCCACTCTGACTACTCGGGAATGTTTCTCCGGAGACCGGAAACTTATAATAGCTTTATCGTCAACCATATTTTTCCCAACGCCACAAACAGGTGCATTTTTCAGCCAAATCCCTCCCATGTTCTCCTTCTGTTTCTGCTTCTTATTGTTCCTTTGCTTCTTCTTCCTCAACAAATCACCGTTCTCACTCACCGGAGACACACCACTCCACCGAAAAGACTCCACTGAAAGAAACTCGTCTCCAAAACTCATTCTTTCGGGCTCTACGAGAGACCCAAAGTGCTTGGAAATACTCTCGATTTCATACGAATCGAGGAGAGGACGAAACCTATTTCTTGTCTGTTTCTCTTCCTCCTTTTCTTTTAAAGCCTTCTCCGCCATTGTTATAGCTTCCAGCTTGTAGCGAGACGGACCAAGAGACTTTTGAGCAGGGGTGATGTCGAACACCGGGGGTGGCTTACTCTCCGACCCGGCTCCCCGCTCGTACCAAGCCCATGCTGCCGCCTTCACCGGCATAAGGTTGTCGAAATCATCGGCGTTCTCTCTGAGCTTCTTCTTTTCCTGTGAGAAGGGGTTGCCGACGGTGAAGAAGATGAAGGGCATGTAGAGACCTGTAGTAGGTTAGAAAATATGTGAAGAAAGGCAGGCCCACGCCTTTACTTAAGGAGAGAATAGGATCGCAGAGAGAGAGAGAGAGAGAGAGAGAGAGAGAGAGAGAGAGAGAGGGAGAATGTAGAGAGATAATGAATATAACGAACGAACGACCATAAGAACCAGGAATTTATTTATTTATTTTATTGATTCTGACAGGCTGAGAAGTATGGCATAATTTGTAAAGTTTTCCAAAACATTATTAAAACTCACAAAATTAATAATATTTCTGGCTTTTTTTGTGGTGCTCGTGACATCTTGTTGGTAATTCTCAATATATTTATCATGCCAACAGAAATGATCATATCATAATCAAGTTCGTGAAAGAATAACTTGCGACCAGAATGATCAATGATGTTTTAAATTAAATAGACGGGATAATTCTGTACAGTGACATTTGTATTTTCTTTTATTATTATTTTTTGACACAATAAATATTAATTGATGTAATTAATATAATAAATTATAAATAATTAAAATTATAAATATGATGATAGAATTTCATGCCTCACTTGAATGATCTTTAAAAAGATAAGGAAATAACTTGAAAATAGGCACATAACTATATGTTCACGAACGTATTAAATGGTGCAACTTTATTAATTAAGGTTATTAAAAATGTATGAAATTTTCAAGAAGAAAGTGGATGGGTTCGATGTATTACTGGACTACCGATGAATTATTATTCTAATCGAGATCATGAGTTCATTCTTCTTCATCGTACAAAACAAAATCAAGAACAAAAAAGATCGAGATTAAGATTCATAAGTTGATGAAAAGGTATATACAAACAATAGAGTAGTAGAAACAGAGATGATGGAAGCAATTGAAACGATGAAATTCAAACAGAATAATACTCTAAAATTAATTAGAAACTGTGCAGGAACAGAATCTGTCCAAACTCTGAACTTATTTTGGTAAACCTTCCGGAGCTTTCATGGTTTCCAGAGGATGGTGGTTTCAGCAATCATGGAAGTCACCACATAAGGATCCATATTCGAAGCTGGCCTCCGGTCTTCAAAATACCCTTTCCCTTCTCTCTCCGTCTCCCGGCCAACTCGGATCGATGCCCCTCGGTTGGCAACGCCCTGTTGACAAGATCTCCTATGTGTAAGAAAAATAGAACAACTACGCTTCGATTAGGTAAAGTGGTCGTTACCCATAAGAAAGTGTTGATATCAGCCGTTTCGTGTCGACCTGTGAGCCGACGCTCATTGCCTTCGCCATAGGCTGCGATATGTTCTTTGTGCCTCAGACCCAATTTCTCGATCGCTTTCTTGATCACTTCGAAACCACCATCGCTCCTCATCGACTCGGTGCTACAAAAAAAAAAGGCGAACAGAATTGGTTGACAAAAATGGCAAGTTCAAAAGATGGCTTAAGAACACTTTGCAAATCACACTACCTGTAATTGGTGTGAGCCCCGGCTCCATTCCAATCGCCCTGAATTGGTTTCGGATCGAACGAAAGAACAATCCCAGAAATTTCTGTAATCCTCTGTTTTTGAATAGACGACGATATAAGTTTTACGAATAGGGATGATATGAAATATCAAAGATACCACAAACTATCGATATTAACCTCCAAAATATATCTTGCAACCCATATCTGGTCTCCGGCAGATATCCCAACCGATGGTCCAACTTGAAATTCCCACTGCAATATTGAAAATTGGATTGATTATGTTGCTTAGAACATGATAAAAACATTTTGCGATTGAAAAAAAAAAAAAAGGATACGAGGATTTACTTGTCCAGGCATCACTTCTCCATTGATGCCGCTAATGTTGATACCGGCATACAAGCAAGCCTTGTAGTGCGCATCCACGATTTCTCGGCCGAAAGCTTTATCCGCACCCGCACCACAATAATACGGACCCTAATGCGAAAATTCCACAAATTTTCGATAAAATGACAAAAGCAAAACAAAAGATTCGAATTCGCCAGAAAATTTATATATAATAGAATGGCATTGAATTCGCCAGAAAATTTATATATAATAGAATGGCATTATAAGTAAGAAATCAAAATTCAGGTCAAGTGGGGAGACAACAAGATCACCTGAGGTCCTGGATAGCCACCAACTGGCCAACCGATCGGCCATTTGACATCTTTCTGTAATAGAGTGTACTCTTGCTCAATACCATACCTGTTTGCCATAGAATACAACACGATACCCAAACACGCGTAAAAATACATTTATACATCAAAATAATTGATCAATTAATTATTCAACAAGAACAAAAGCAAGATCTCAAATTAGTTTCCAATGAATTTATTCGTCTATGTAGAATTTACCATGGTTCCTCAGCGATGACGGTGGGATGGCTGAAAATCTTTGCAGCCGCAAACCTCTTGTTTGTTGGAATTGGCTCCCCGGAAGGTGTATAAGCATCACACATAACCTAAATAAGCAACTTAAGTCACAAAAGATTGAAAAATTGGCTGTCGGCCAAAGAATTCAGGTAGGAGAAGAGGGTAACATACAAGAATATTGTTGCCTTTCCTGAATGGATCCCTGAAGATTGCTTGAGGGCTGTATTTAAAGAGAAATCAATGAATCAAAACTGTTACTTATATAAAGTTAGGATATGGAAGAAAGCTTACTATAAGATCACTTCACTGTCATCTCCGGGGGCTTGCCCAGTGCTCGATCCGTCGTAGTTCCATTTCGGAAGCATCGAAGGATTGGAAACGGGTTTCGGGAGAGTCTATGGAAATCAAATTAAGTAAAACTTTAGCAGTGAGATTGATTAATATATAAGTTGAGTTTTGTTTTTATCAGGAAAGGAAGTAGTTTACCCTTGCTTTGCTCCTGAGATCCATACCAGATCCTCCAATCCTGTTCAATGTCAGAGGAATATATTCTAATCAAATTTTCCAGCAAAAAATCGACAAAACTAGCAACCCATTAAGAATCCATGAAAGTACACAGAATATGTTTCGTAAGATTAAAGGGGGGGATCTCACGAAATAGAAATCAAGATCAACAAAAACAGAGCATACCCTCTTACTCGAAGAACATAACAATACGAAAAGATCCATCCCCAGAAAATCGAAAAAGAAAATACGCAAGAAGATCAACCATAGTCTGAACTTTTCTAAGGGCAAATGCAAGAGAAAACAAGAGTGAGAGAGACAGACTGACTAACCATATGTATTCTGCGATCACCTTCTCAGTGATTTCTGAGAGGTCAAGGTTGATGAGATCTGCGAGCAAATCCATCTGCGTCGATGGATTGAATCTCTCTCTCTCTCTCTCTCTCGACTGGGTTTTAAAACACAGACTGACTCAATGACGACAGAAGAGGAGGGTGAGATGAACATTTATAATGGCTTGAAAATCACCCCTCCCAGTCCCAGATTTCATGCATATATTATTAATTTCCATAATTTCAATACTAACCATTTTCACAGGATTTGAAAATTTGGTCACTGTGATTGGAAGGAATCCAACAAGAACCTTAATCCATTGGTTGGACTTTGGAAAGAATTGGTCGTTGAGGAATCTCGTGAGGTGGGTCCATCTCCATTTTGATTCTTTTTTTCCATTTTAATTTTAATTTTAATTGTGTTCTGATTTGTTTCCATTTTAATCTTCCCATTATTTCTTTCTACTTTTATTTCTGACATTTCTGTTATTTCTAAAATTATTCAAAGTTAATTTTTTTTTTTTGTGCCGTGATTATTTATTACTAGATGATATTAAAAAATATTAAATAAATCAATTTAGAATAACTATATATTTTAAAAAGAGTAAATATATAGTATGCTCTAGTGATTTTCAAAATCAAATAATCTCTGTGTTTATGTGACAAATTGGATATTATATCTTAGTTGTAATTATTGTAATTTATCTTTAAAAAGAATTTTGCTTCATAAGGTCATACACTAAACTTAATAGAGCTTTGATTTTCCTTCCATCCTAATTTATTTGTTTCATCATGAACTTCTTATATTAATTCCTCGACAACCCTGTAAAAATCTAGTTCTATATCTGTTTTCAAATTTCTCGATTTAGTCACTTGATGCTTTTAATAAGCACTAAACCATGTTGTGTCATTTTTGTTTTGCCTAAAAGTAAAGTGTCCCGTTCAAACCGAACATATATCGAAACCTCCAATTACGATCGACCTTGTTTTTGTAATTTGATTTCTATTTTGGCATGGTTTTTAGGGTGCTTGTCCCTATTACAATTTTGATTCCATACTCGAATTTGGGTTGATTTTAAATCACATTTGGGGAGGAAGACCGATTCTAAGTGGATTAGATTTGATCGAGGGGATTTTTAACTCGATCGCGTTATTCTTCTAAATTTTTAAATTTTTTTATTGAAAACCAAATTAAAAACTTCCGGTTGATATCAAACACCAAACTAAACTGGATTGAACCCAACCACATTTGGGTCTTGTAACTATTACTTCATTCTTCTTCCCATGTAGCCATTACCTATGTTGGTTAGCACAATTTGGGAGACAATTTGAGTTGGAATTAACGTTATTTTGAGACGAGATTGAAGAGTTTTTGTCAGGATTAGGCTTTGGCAGTCCAAGATGTTATCCATGTCACTTTCATGCCCAATGACATTCGTTCATGCCAGCTTGGCAGCCTTGCTTTATTGCCAATTTGTGGAGGCTGATGATGAATACAATAAAAGACCTTGTAAAAAATAATAAAGCAACAATCGCCACCAATTTTAATGTATTTTATTTTCGACTAGGACATCAAACACCTGTTACCAACTTCGAGTGACGGTTATAATTTAATTTTATACTATAATTTTACATTATAACGTGACATTATATATTATTTATTTACTAATAAAATTTATATAAATATTTAAAATAATATATTATAACAATTAATCTATGAACGATAAGGTATGTGACAGGTCAATGTATGAGATTTGTATTATTAAAAGATAGTGTGTTTTTATCATAGTTTAAAGTATCATAAAAAATCTTGGACTTAATTTACATTTTTACCTTATTTTTTAAACCTCCCATTTTCATTTCTGAACTTTAGTGTATACCCACCAACCATGATTTAAAGTGGACAGCACAAGTGGAAACCTTAGTCTATACCCACCAATTGTTTCCCAAATACACTATTTATAAACTCTAATCGAGTTTGTGTAATTGTTTTGGTGAATAGACAACTAATGTGAATTTTTATTCATGCTAATAAAATATATCTTCTTTGCTAGTAGATCTAAACATTGTCTTATTAGTTTTGAAAGAGAATTTATGTATCGATATCATCTAATTTGTTTCTCAAACGACGTGAATTGTGTAATTATATTGGTATTAGTTAGGCTTGCGATCATTTTAGCTAGACTACCTGTTATAACTAAATGTAGTGCAACGATTCTGTCTCACCCTCAAAGATGTGCGAATCGTACGGTCCAACCTACCCACTAGTGAGATCCGCGAACCGTCAGCTCGGCCCACACACTAGTACGATTCGCGGGTCCTCGAGGGTAGGGTCGGATCGTTGCAGAAAAAGGCAAAAAAAAATCCATTGGTTTTGTTGATTTTCAGCTCGGGTTAGAGTTTTTGCTCGGTTTTTGCAATTTCCGCAAAGATTTTTTGCAAATTTCTGCAAAAAATAATCGAAAATGCTGAAAATCGACAAAATCGAGAGTTTCTCATTGAAAGTCCCAAAAAAACCTGAAAATCCCAAAATCCGAAAAACCCGTCAAACCCAAAAATGGCCTCCCAATAATGTTTGTTGGTCAAAAGGTTCTCCGGATGACACAAGAGTGACCCATCAAATTGGGCTCTGGATCTAGTGCAGCATTTGCCTCCTGGGTATTTGTCTATGGAGTTTCATAACCAGGAGTGGGAAGAGCAGTTTGAGTGGGATACGGAAATCTGCTCGATTATTCATGGGAAGACTGTCAACTTTAGCGGTTGGGAGTCTTTGTAGATCAAGAAGATGTTTGACGACATCTCCTTGCATGAGGCGTACAACATGAGGGGTGACAGCTGTGACAGAGTTGTTCCCCTATTCTATGCAAACATGAGTGGTAGCGAGAGATCAGGGTGCCTTCGGACGTACCTATTTGGTACAGAAATTGTCGTCACTCCAGTTATTATCAACGAATTGTTGGCATTTGCGGTAGAGGATTCATAAAGATACTAACACAGTTCCCGCGAGTGTGATTTTGCTAGAACAGCAGAGGGACTAGAGTTCCTTAGGAGAATTCATTGCAATTCGAGCATTGTAGAGTTTGTTAAGCCGAGATCGAATGCCTTGAATATCAAAGCTCGAGTGCTACACAACCTGATTAGCCACACCATCCTGCCGAGTGATGGTCATAGAGATTTCATCAGTTGGATGGATCTTTACGTCATGGAGAAGCTCTGCAGCTACACGGTGTTTGACCCGGGATACATGATTATAGGTCATATGCTTGAGGTCGGTCAAACCAAGAATAAGAACTTGTCATTTGGGACTTTGATTTGGAAGATCGTCCATCAATGTC
>JAJTVC010002449.1:0-12007 GCA_022433055.1 Begonia peltatifolia | reverse complement strand
GCAAACTGATCCATCGTATAAGTCATCCTCACAGGCAAAATGTGAGACGACTTCGTCAACCTGTCCACAATCACCCAAATCGCGTCATGACCCTTGGCAGTCCTCGGTAACCCCACCACAAAATCCATGGTGATTCGCTCCCATTTCCACTCCGGTATAGGCAATGGTTGGAGCATCCCAGACGGTCGCTGATGCTCCGCCTTCACCTGCTGGCAGACTACTCAGGCCTCAACATACTCAGCCACTGCTCGTTTCATGTTAGGCCACCAATAGTGCTGCTTCAAATTTCTGTACATCTTAGTGCTTCCCGGATGCACAGAGAAAGAAGATGAATGGGCCTCTGATAATATATCCCTCCTCAGCTCCTCATCCTTCGGGACGTACCACCTATCCCGAAATTTCAAAATCCCGTTCTCTGAATAGCTGAACTCAGACTCAGGCCTGGCCTCCATACTCGCCTTGAGCTCGCTACACTCTGAATCAGTCTCCTGAGTCTGCCTGATCCTGTCCAGAATAGTCAGGCTCAACGACAAGGCAGAAAGGGTGGCTGACAGATCAGAAACTACCTTCAAACCAAAACTCTGCATCTCTGTCACTAACTCAACAGGCTGTACCGTAATCATGGCAGAAGTCGAGGCTGTCACTCTACTCAAGGCATCTGCCACCACATTTGCCTTCTCGGGGTGGTACCTGATCTCCACGTTGTAGTCCTTGACCAGCTCGAGCCATCTTCTCTGTCTCAAATTCAGCTCCTTCTGCGTGAAAATATACCTCAAGCTCTGATGGTCCGAGTAAATTTCGCACTGCTGCTCATACAGATAATGCCTCCAAATCTTGAGTGCAAATACAACCGCCGCCAGCTCCAAGTCGTGAGTGGGATAATTCTGCTCGTAAGCCTTCAACTGCCTAGAAGCATAGGCAATAACTCTCCCACTCTGCATCAAAACACACCCCAAACCGATCCTGGAGGCATCGCAATAAATGCAGAACTTCTCTCCTTCCACGGGCAGCGTCAGTACAGGAGCTATAGTCAACCTCTGCTTCAATGTCTGGAAGCTGTCCTCACACCGGTCGGGCCATTCATACTTTGCATTCTTCCTGGTCAGCCGGGTCAAGGGGGCCGAAATCTTAGAGAACCCCTCAATAAATCTCCGATAATATCCAGCCAACCCCAGAAAACTGCGTATCTCGCTAGCACTGGTCGGCCGCGGCCACTCCTTTATAGCCTGAACCTTCCCCGGATCAACTGAAATACCCTCATAGGAGATCACATGCCCCAAGAAATGAATTCTGTCCAACCAAAACTCGCACTTTGAGAATTTAGCATATAGCTGATGCTGGCTCAAAATAGTCAGTACAATCCTCAGGTGCTCCCTGTGCTCCTCCTCACTCTACGAGTAGATCAGAATGTCGTCGATAAATACAATCACGAACTTGTCCAGGTACTCGCTGAACACTCTGTGCATCAGGTCCATGAATGCTGCAGGGGCATTGGTCAACCCGAAAGACATCACCAGAAACTCGAAATGCCCATACCTCGTCCTGAAGGCCGTCTTCGGTACATCTTTCTCCTTCACCTTCAACTGGTGATAACCGGACCTCAGGTCGATCTTAGAAAACACTCGGGCACCCTACAGCTGATCGAACAAATCATCAATTCTAGGCAATGGATACCTGTTTTTCACTGTCAACTTGTTCAGCTCCCGGTAGTCAATACACATACGTAGGGATCCATCCTTCTTCTTGACGAATAGAACTGGCGCTCCCCAGGGTGAAAAACTAGGGCGTATAAATCCTTTACCTGTCAGCTCCTCCAATTGAGCCTTCAGCTCCTTAAGTTCAGTAAGTGCCAGTCTGTAAGGGTTCTTGCACACCGGCTCGGCACCTGGGAAAACATCTATCTCGAACTCAATCTCCCTATCAGGGGGCAACCCAGGCAATTCATCACGGAACACTCCCGGGAACTCCTGCACAATAAGAATATCCTGTACCCGAGCATCGCCCGGTGACTGCGCATCCTCAACACTTGCCAAGAATCCCTGGCAACCCATGCCCAACACCCGTGGTGCCTGAAGAGAAAGTATAGCAGAAATCCTGGCAAGACCCTTACCTGCTTTAAATGTGTAGCTTTCCCCGCCTGGGGGCCGGAAATGAACCTCTCTGGTCCTGCAGTCAATCTCCGCATGATGTCTGAACAGCCAGTCCATTCCCAAGATCCCCTTATAACCACTCATATGGAGAATGACTAGCTCGGCATATAACTGCTTCCTCCCTACTGTCACAATATTGTCCCGCACCACCTGTTCTGAATACAAATGCTCTCCGGATAGCAAAGTCACATCATAGTATCTCTCGGCGGGGCTGAACTCCAAGTTGGCCTTAACCACAAAGCTCGTCGACACAAACGAGTGCGTAGCGCCCGTATCAATCAACGTATAAGCTGCCACACCAGAAACAAAAATGTTACCTGCTATCACTGATGGCTGGGCAGCATCATCTGGATCAAACAGGGCAAAGACTCTCGGTGTAACTCTGGCTGACGACCTGCTCGCCACTGGGCATCTACTGGCAAAGTGTCCCACCTCATTGCAGTTGAAGCAGCGGTTCTGACGCGGCTTCTGGCACTCTCTGGACATGTGGCCCACCTCGCCACAGTTATAACACCTCACTGGGCCCGGCCTGCACTCGCCCAGGTGGCTCTTCTGACACTTCGGGCACACTGAAAACTGCCCTGACCCTTGTGGCCTCTTAGTGCTCCCCTGGCTGCTAGAACTGTCACTAGGCCTCTTCAGGCCTCTTTGCACGGATACCTCCCCGCTGGCCTGTGGCAGCGACTCTCTGAAAGATCTGCGAGGATGCTCTCTGGGTACCTCCCGATAACTAGGAAGCTTCTCTCGAGCCTCCTCAATGTCAAGGGCCTTCGCCACCACCTCCTCGTACGGCATGCCCCGGGTCCCCGCAATCCGCATGCCCATATAAATATCCGGCTTCAGGCCCTGCATGAACTGATGTACCTTATTCTCATCGAGGCTCACCAAATGTCCTGCAAACCTCGACAATGCCTCAAACTGCCGCACATACTCAGCCACAGTGCCGGTCTGCTTCAACTGTGCAAACTCCACCATCTTCTGCGACCTGACTGAATGACTGAAATACTTGCCGAAAAACACTGACCTGAACTCCTCCCAGGTCATGGCCCCCACATCTCTCGTGGCCATCACAGTATCCCACCAGTGGCTCGCGTCCTTGGCAAGATAGAACGCCGCACTAGAAACTCTGTCCTGCTCCTCTACCTTGGCAAAACTCATCATCCTCTCCATACTCCGTATCCACTCCTCAGCACTGAGAGGATCCGGAGATGATCCGTCAAAGGTCGGAGGTCTAAGTCTGTGCAGTCTGTCACCCCCTCTGTCGGACGAGCCCTGGGTGCTAGACTGACCCTGATCGTCCCTGCTCATAAACCTCTGCAACTGCTGAGACTGACGGTGGACCAACTCGGTAAGCTTCCGGACGGTATCATCCATGTCGCCAACAGCTCTAGGAGGCGCCTCTCGTCGTGGCCGCCCTCTACCCCTACCTCTCGCCTCTCCTGACATGTTCTACCTTTAACAAAAGTATAAAGCTCACATTAGTACTACAATAAATTCAAATCTAAAAACTTACAGTTGGTGGAGTGCTCCCGTGCAGCGGCTGGCGGTGTTAGGTAATCCTCTGAACGACGTCGACCCCGTGGCTCTGATACCATAACTGTAACACCCCGAAAACTCACACGTTCCCGGTGCGCTACAGTGCATCTACACACACACACACACTAACACTTAACATAATTCACTCAATTTAATACCCTTTTGTTTCCAATTTACTCTCCCCTTTTTTTTTGACTCGATTCGAAAACAACTCGCGTCTCCCCTTCGACACCTCACGCACACTCTCACGGTGCCGCACATACCACTCAACGTTGCTGTGTTTCGCGCACGCTCACAGCGCCGCGTGCCACACGCACCCTGCCGCTGTACAGCACGTCCGCGCGCACACCCTCATCCGGTGTCGCACGACCCGTGGGTACCCAACAGGGCCGCATGTCCCGCGCACCTGCGATCACGCCGCACATCCACACTCATCTAAACTCCTCTATCATTCATCATACACACACCTTGACCTATTTCGTATCCTCTCGAATCTCAACCCCTCTCCCGAAATTTCGGCAGAGTACCGCCTAAAAACTGGCTACCCCAAAATTTAACCCTGCACACAATTCACCAGAATCCAACAATATTTACCTATCCATCATTCAGAGAAATCATCCCAACCCAAATCAGAGTAATAAGACGACGAAAATCCATCAAATACAAATGAAGAAAGTCTCCAGTATAGAGAAATAACATACTCTAACATAGAAAATATCCGCGTACGTCACCAAAATCACACGCACTCCATATACACCTATACACTGACGCATATACAACAATCAATCCCATCCTTCATACATAATCACCGCAAAAGAAAGAAAACCCACAACCGACCAGGCCACAACCTACCATATCCACGGGTCGGGTCGCCCTAACAAAAGTCCGCCATCTGGTGCCGCAGGAGCACGCCGCCAACCATCCTACGCCTCAGGATTAGGCACTCGAGGCTCACCAGCGGTATCGTCAGCACCTACACCACAGAACACACAACATAAGCCTAACGCTCAGTAAGTAATGCGATATGAAAGTAAAAGCCGACAATGCAATCCTATCACATGCAGTCTCTACACTCACACTCATGTTGTCACATCTGTGACGCGTAGTGCAGCCGCACTAGGGTAAGGAGGAACCTCACGCCACCCTACACCCTGACACGTCGCCACCGTCCAGGACTCCCCAGCAACGAGGCCCACAAGCTACACACACGCATCACCACACGGCAACCACATCAGGGTAAGGGTGTACCTCGCGCCACTCTACACCCTGACACGTCGCCCCCGTCCCAGCCTCCCCAGCACGGGGCCACAGTTGCCACACATACACGTTTCGCGACAGCCCAGCCGGCCCACCCCTCGAGTAGGATCCGCGACTGGTGTTGCACCGGCCCACACACTAGTAGGATCCGCGGTACCACTGCCCATATCCTCACCGCCAACACATTCACGCCGCATGACGGCCTAGCCGGCCCACCCCTCGAGTAGGATCCGCGACTGGTGAAACACCAGCCCGCACACTAGCAGGATCCGCGGTACCATCGCCACACATCTCACCTCATACATCAAAGTATGCTAAAAATCATTTTCGTTCCCGTTTTAAAAAAAAATATGATGCATGTTACACAATACGCACACACACCGCAATCAATCACATAAACACTAAAGTTCTACAGTGTAGGCCCACTTGGGCAAAACACATGCATGCACTACTTACCTGGCGTTCTAAGCTCGCTCGATACACAGCTTCGCCAACAGGAAGCCTCAACCTAAAACTCAACCAATTTCTCATCAGTATTTCTCTCAACATTTACCAATTAGCTAAAAATAACCTTATCTAACTACACTCATTAAATTCCAACTAAAACGGTCCATTGGTTTGGTTTGGCCGAATACCAGCTCAACGTTCGGATGCGCATAACTTTTGCGTCCGTCAACGGAATCAAACGATTCAAGTGGCTAAACGTTCCCTTAGGAACCTAGTTTAACATCCCAAGAAGGATTTTAAATCGGTAGGCCGCAGATAGGCGAAAAACGCCAATAACCGAATATGCCATTTTTATTAAAATTTCACATTTTCACTTCCCTGCAACCAAAACTCACTCCCAACTAGTTATATGCATCAGAAATGGCTATGATACACTCACGTGTCAAATTTCCATGAAAAACGCTCGCAAATTTGACTTGGACCAAAATTCAGCCTAAACTTCCGACACGCATGACTTTTGCGTCGGATATCGGAATCGAACGATTCCAACGGCCATAGGTTCCCCTAACTACCTAATTTATCCCACAAAAACCGAATTTAAAATGATTAACCGTAGGTAGGCCGAATAAGCCAAAAACAGAACCTGTTCTTTTTTTAAAAAAAAACCTCTGTTTTGATTTAAATTTAAACTCCAAGAATACCTATGTACAGACAATCACATTCGCTTCAATTTAGTATAATCAGAACTAAAGTCAGAAAAATTCGGGCTTGAACCTGAAATTCCGACTCAACCCCCCCCCCCTTTTTTAGCCCTATCTCCTCCCCTCGGTTTTTCTCCCTCCCATAAGCACCCACTCTCTCACACGCAGACCCTCTCTTCGACAGAACGCTCAGCAATTTCATCAACATCGGAGAAAAAGCAGGAGAGAAAAAAAAACAAAACGAGCATTAAGGCTCGGCCGAATCAATCTTGAACAGAAAGCTCACCGTTGGCTTTCAGCTCGGGAAAGGGTACACCAACACCTTCACTCAGTTCGTCGCAGCTCCCAGCGTCGCACTCTGCCGTCGTTCGCCAGCCACTCGTTCTCCGTTCCTCAATCTCCTGCTCGGCCCCTCACTCGCCTCAGTCGTCTTCTCTCGGCTTTGGCGAAAGAACAGAACACTGAACGGCTTCACGAGCCGTTCAGTTGTTTTGTTAAAATTTCTAATTTCTTTTTTTTTTATACCAAATTACAAAACTGCCCTCACGTGTTTCAATCGTCCAAAATTTCGTAACTTCTCGACCTCCCGACTTTAAATTCCGAAAACCAATCGCAAAAGTAGGCCTCGAGCCTTATAATTTAAATATTTTTCGTTGAAATATTTCTCACAACTCCGACCGGGAATAAACTAAAGATTTTCAGAAATTAAAAATAAAATTCGAAATTTCCGGGTTATTACATCCCCCCCACCTTATAAGAATTTTGTCCCCAAAATTTACGTACCGAATAAGTCGGGATACTGCCGCTCCATGTCATCACGCCGCTCCCAAGTAGTCTCCTTTACACCATGGTTGCTCCACATCACCTTGACCAGCGGAATCTCCTTGTTGCGCAGCACCTTCACAGCTGATTCTAAGATCCTCAGTTGCTTCTCTTCATACGACAGCGTCGGCTGGATCTCTATATCCTGTTGTGGCACTACCTGAGAGGGATCGCGCATACACTTCCTCAGCATCGAGACATGAAAAACATCATGGATGGCATCCATCGACGCAGGCAACTGAAGCTGATATGCAGTCCTCCCGATCCGCTTGACAATCGGGAATGGTCCCACAAACCGAGGGTTGAGTTTCCCCCGCTTTCCGAACCTTACCACTCCCTTGAACGGCCACACCTTCAGAAAAACCTCATCGCCCTCATTAAACTCCAACTCTCGGCGTCTCTGATCAGCATAACTCTTCTGTCGACTCTGGGCCGCTTAAATTCTCTTTCGTATCACAGAAATCTTGTCAACAGTCCGCTGTAAAATCTCAAGGCCTATCAATCGGGTCTCCCCAACCTCATCCCAATACAATGGCGACCTGCACTTCCTTCCATAGAGGGCCTCGTATGGTGACATACCAATAGTAGACTGAAAACTGTTATTATACGAGAACTCCACTAGCGGTAAAAACTTGCTCCAAGTCGCCTGAAACTTCAACACACAAGCCCTGAGCATATCCTCCAGAATCTGTATAGTCCGCTCCGACTGCCCATCGGTCTGAGGATGAAAGGCCGTACTGAAATCCAATCTGGTGCCCATAGCCTTATGCAGACTCCTCCAAAACTTAGACGTGAACCTGGGGTCTCGATCAGAAACAATCGACACCGGAATCCCATGGAGTCTGACTATCACCTGAACATACAACTGGGCAAACTGATCCATCGTATAAGTCATCCTCACAGGCAAAATGTGAGACGACTTCGTCAACCTGTCCACAATCACCCAAATCGCGTCATGACCCTTGGCAGTCCTCGGTAACCCCACCACAAAATCCATGGTGATTCGCTCCCATTTCCACTCCGGTATAGGCAATGGTTGGAGCATCCCAGACGGTCGCTGATGCTCCGCCTTCACCTGCTGGCAGACTACTCAGGCCTCAACATACTCAGCCACTGCTCGTTTCATGTTAGGCCACCAATAGTGCTGCTTCAAATTTCTGTACATCTTAGTGCTTCCCGGATGCACAGAGAAAGAAGATGAATGGGCCTCTGATAATATATCCCTCCTCAGCTCCTCATCCTTCGGGACGTACCACCTATCCCGAAATTTCAAAATCCCGTTCTCTGAATAGCTGAACTCAGACTCAGGCCTGGCCTCCATACTCGCCTTGAGCTCGCTACACTCTGAATCAGTCTCCTGAGTCTGCCTGATCCTGTCCAGAATAGTCAGGCTCAACGACAAGGCAGAAAGGGTGGCTGACAGATCAGAAACTACCTTCAAACCAAAACTCTGCATCTCTGTCACTAACTCAACAGGCTGTACCGTAATCATGGCAGAAGTCGAGGCTGTCACTCTACTCAAGGCATCTGCCACCACATTTGCCTTCTCGGGGTGGTACCTGATCTCCACGTTGTAGTCCTTGACCAGCTCGAGCCATCTTCTCTGTCTCAAATTCAGCTCCTTCTGCGTGAAAATATACCTCAAGCTCTGATGGTCCGAGTAAATTTCGCACTGCTGCTCATACAGATAATGCCTCCAAATCTTGAGTGCAAATACAACCGCCGCCAGCTCCAAGTCGTGAGTGGGATAATTCTGCTCGTAAGCCTTCAACTGCCTAGAAGCATAGGCAATAACTCTCCCACTCTGCATCAAAACACACCCCAAACCGATCCTGGAGGCATCGCAATAAATGCAGAACTTCTCTCCTTCCACGGGCAGCGTCAGTACAGGAGCTATAGTCAACCTCTGCTTCAATGTCTGGAAGCTGTCCTCACACCGGTCGGGCCATTCATACTTTGCATTCTTCCTGGTCAGCCGGGTCAAGGGGGCCGAAATCTTAGAGAACCCCTCAATAAATCTCCGATAATATCCAGCCAACCCCAGAAAACTGCGTATCTCGCTAGCACTGGTCGGCCGCGGCCACTCCTTTATAGCCTGAACCTTCCCCGGATCAACTGAAATACCCTCATAGGAGATCACATGCCCCAAGAAATGAATTCTGTCCAACCAAAACTCGCACTTTGAGAATTTAGCATATAGCTGATGCTGGCTCAAAATAGTCAGTACAATCCTCAGGTGCTCCCTGTGCTCCTCCTCACTCTACGAGTAGATCAGAATGTCGTCGATAAATACAATCACGAACTTGTCCAGGTACTCGCTGAACACTCTGTGCATCAGGTCCATGAATGCTGCAGGGGCATTGGTCAACCCGAAAGACATCACCAGAAACTCGAAATGCCCATACCTCGTCCTGAAGGCCGTCTTCGGTACATCTTTCTCCTTCACCTTCAACTGGTGATAACCGGACCTCAGGTCGATCTTAGAAAACACTCGGGCACCCTACAGCTGATCGAACAAATCATCAATTCTAGGCAATGGATACCTGTTTTTCACTGTCAACTTGTTCAGCTCCCGGTAGTCAATACACATACGTAGGGATCCATCCTTCTTCTTGACGAATAGAACTGGCGCTCCCCAGGGTGAAAAACTAGGGCGTATAAATCCTTTACCTGTCAGCTCCTCCAATTGAGCCTTCAGCTCCTTAAGTTCAGTAAGTGCCAGTCTGTAAGGGTTCTTGCACACCGGCTCGGCACCTGGGAAAACATCTATCTCGAACTCAATCTCCCTATCAGGGGGCAACCCAGGCAATTCATCACGGAACACTCCCGGGAACTCCTGCACAATAAGAATATCCTGTACCCGAGCATCGCCCGGTGACTGCGCATCCTCAACACTTGCCAAGAATCCCTGGCAACCCATGCCCAACACCCGTGGTGCCTGAAGAGAAAGTATAGCAGAAATCCTGGCAAGACCCTTACCTGCTTTAAATGTGTAGCTTTCCCCGCCTGGGGGCCGGAAATGAACCTCTCTGGTCCTGCAGTCAATCTCCGCATGATGTCTGAACAGCCAGTCCATTCCCAAGATCCCCTTATAACCACTCATATGGAGAATGACTAGCTCGGCATATAACTGCTTCCTCCCTACTGTCACAATATTGTCCCGCACCACCTGTTCTGAATACAAATGCTCTCCGGATAGCAAAGTCACATCATAGTATCTCTCGGCGGGGCTGAACTCCAAGTTGGCCTTAACCACAAAGCTCGTCGACACAAACGAGTGCGTAGCGCCCGTATCAATCAACGTATAAGCTGCCACACCAGAAACAAAAATGTTACCTGCTATCACTGATGGCTGGGCAGCATCATCTGGATCAAACAGGGCAAAGACTCTCGGTGTAACTCTGGCTGACGACCTGCTCGCCACTGGGCATCTACTGGCAAAGTGTCCCACCTCATTGCAGTTGAAGCAGCGGTTCTGACGCGGCTTCTGGCACTCTCTGGACATGTGGCCCACCTCGCCACAGTTATAACACCTCACTGGGCCCGGCCTGCACTCGCCCAGGTGGCTCTTCTGACACTTCGGGCACACTGAAAACTGCCCTGACCCTTGTGGCCTCTTAGTGCTCCCCTGGCTGCTAGAACTGTCACTAGGCCTCTTCAGGCCTCTTTGCACGGATACCTCCCCGCTGGCCTGTGGCAGCGACTCTCTGAAAGATCTGCGAGGATGCTCTCTGGGTACCTCCCGATAACTAGGAAGCTTCTCTCGAGCCTCCTCAATGTCAAGGGCCTTCGCCACCACCTCCTCGTACGGCATGCCCCGGGTCCCCGCAATCCGCATGCCCATATAAATATCCGGCTTCAGGCCCTGCATGAACTGATGTACCTTATTCTCATCGAGGCTCACCAAATGTCCTGCAAACCTCGACAATGCCTCAAACTGCCGCACATACTCAGCCACAGTGCCGGTCTGCTTCAACTGTGCAAACTCCACCATCTTCTGCGACCTGACTGAATGACTGAAATACTTGCCGAAAAACACTGACCTGAACTCCTCCCAGGTCATGGCCCCCACATCTCTCGTGGCCATCACAGTATCCCACCAGTGGCTCGCGTCCTTGGCAAGATAGAACGCCGCACTAGAAACTCTGTCCTGCTCCTCTACCTTGGCAAAACTCATCATCCTCTCCATACTCCGTATCCACTCCTCAGCACTGAGAGGATCCGGAGATGATCCGTCAAAGGTCGGAGGTCTAAGTCTGTGCAGTCTGTCACCCCCTCTGTCGGACGAGCCCTGGGTGCTAGACTGACCCTGATCGTCCCTGCTCATAAACCTCTGCAACTGCTGAGACTGACGGTGGACCAACTCGGTAAGCTTCCGGACGGTATCATCCATGTCGCCAACAGCTCTAGGAGGCGCCTCTCGTCGTGGCCGCCCTCTACCCCTACCTCTCGCCTCTCCTGACATGTTCTACCTTTAACAAAAGTATAAAGCTCACATTAGTACTACAATAAATTCAAATCTAAAAACTTACAGTTGGTGGAGTGCTCCCGTGCAGCGGCTGGCGGTGTTAGGTAATCCTCTGAACGACGTCGACCCCGTGGCTCTGATACCATAACTGTAACACCCCGAAAACTCACACGTTCCCGGTGCGCTACAGTGCATCTACACACACACACACACTAACACTTAACATAATTCACTCAATTTAATACCCTTTTGTTTCCAATTTACTCTCCCCTTTTTTTTTGACTCGATTCGAAAACAACTCGCGTCTCCCCTTCGACACCTCACGCACACTCTCACGGTGCCGCACATACCACTCAACGTTGCTGTGTTTCGCGCACGCTCACAGCGCCGCGTGCCACACGCACCCTGCCGCTGTACAGCACGTCCGCGCGCACACCCTCATCCGGTGTCGCACGACCCGTGGGTACCCAACAGGGCCGCATGTCCCGCGCACCTGCGATCACGCCGCACATCCACACTCATCTAAACTCCTCTATCATTCATCATACACACACCTTGACCTATTTCGTATCCTCTCGAATCTCAACCCCTCTCCCGAAATTTCGGCAGAGTACCGCCTAAAAACT
>JAJTVC010002439.1:50168-84882 GCA_022433055.1 Begonia peltatifolia | reverse complement strand
TACGCGGATATTTTCCATGTTAGAGTATGTTATTTCTCTATACTGGAGACTTTCTTCATTTGTATTTGACGAATTTTCGTCGCCTTCTTACTCTGATTTGGGTTGGGATGATTTCTCTGGATGATGGATAGGTAAATATTGTTGGATTTTGGTGAATTGTGTGCAGGGTTAAATTTTGGGGTAGCAAGTTTTTAGGCGGTACTCTGCCGAAATTTCGGGAGAGGAGTTGAGGTTCGAGAGGATACGAAATAGGTCAAGGTGTGTGTATGATGAATGCTAGAGGAGTTCATATGAGTGTGGATGTGCGGCGTGATTGCAGGTGCGCGGGACATGCGGCCCTGTTGGGTACCCACGGGTCGTGCGGCACCGGGTGAGGGTGTGCGCTCGGACGTACTGTGCAGCGGCAGGGTGGGTGGGGCACGCGGCGCTGTGAGCGTGTGCGAAACACAGTAACGTTGAGTGGTATGTGCGGCACCGTGAGAGTGTGCGTGAGGTGTCGAAGGGGAGACGCGAGTTGTTTTCGAATCGAGTCAAAAAAAAAAAGGGGAGTAAATTGGAAACAAAAGGGTATTAAATTGAGTGAATTATGTTAAGTGTTTATGTGTGTGTGTAGTGGGTAGATGCATTGTAGCGCACCGGGGACGTGTGGGTTCTCGGGGTGCTACAAGAAGGGAGGCACATTATTGGTGGGATTTTGTGAAGGTGATGAATCTAGTTGCCACAATGAATTGGCAGTAGTTTTAAGAGCTTTTCATTGAGAAGTATTTTACTGACTCTATGACGGATACCAAGATGGAATAATTTATGACTTTAAAGCAGACATGAAGTGTAATTGACTACTTGAAAAGTTTGAATAACTTTCTGTTATGCCCCTTATATATCTGGTAACGAAGTTATGAAGGTGAAGCAATTCTTCCAAGGATAAGGGTAGAGATATTCAAGAATATCAATTTAAGTGGATCTATTGAAGGATTTTCAAAACATGTTAAGAAGGAACCCATTACGATGTTTGTCGTGCCCACGTGTCCAACATGCAAAAAGCCACATGCTAGAGAATGTCACGTAAAGATCATGGTTTGTTTTAAGTGCGGTCAAAAGGGACATTTTATTAAGGATTGTTCAATAAATGCTAGTGAGTAGACCAAGATAGCTGCTAGAGTTTTCACCATGACTAAAGAGGAGCAAGAGAATGTATCTTTGGTGACAAGTTAAATTTTAATTTCTGGTATATTTTTTTGCATATTAATTAATTCTAGAATAACATATTCTTTTATATCCCTTGAACATTCTAAAATGATAGGAAGTAAGATAAAACCTCTAGAGCATAAGATTGGAGTAGCTATACTTTTGGGTAAAGTTAAGTCTATCAATTCTATTATTCAAAGGTGCAATGTTCGTATTGAGGAGAAACATTTGGAGGTTGACATAATTATTTTGACGATATACAATTATTGCAACGTCCCTTAACATTGTTCATAAAAATTTCGTAAAAATTTTCTTTTTATTCTATTTTATTTATCTAAAACCTTTGAAACAACATCGTACAAAACATTACATCGTTTACAGCAGAATAGCAATCTTTTCGTTGAAGCCTAGTATAAGGTAAACTTGATTTCAAGTGTTAAAATCAGTAAAATAGGGGTTTCGATCGACACTTGTAAAGACAGATCGACACCTCGTTCCTCTCTGTTTTACATCGGTCGGCACCTGTAAAGATAGGTCAACATCTCCTTCCTCTCTATTTTACATCAATCTACACCTTCAAAGACTGGTCGACACCTCCTTCCTCTCTGTCCTACAACGGTTGACACCTTCAAATACTGGTCGACACCTCTTACAAATTTGGTCGACCCTTACTAAGATAGGCCGACACTTCATTGCTCTCTGTTTGACATCGATCGACACCTGCAAGGAAAGGTCGACTCCTTTTACAAAATTTGTTGACCCTTACTAAGATAGACCGACACTTCATTACTCTCTGTTTGACATCGGTCGACACCTGCAAGGACAAGTCGACACTTTTTACAAAATTGGTCGACCCTTACTAAGATAGGCCGACACTTCATTGCTCTTTGTTTGACATCGGTCGACACCTACAAGGACAGGTCGACACTTTTTACAAAATTGGTCGATCCTTACTAAGATAGGTCGACACTTCATCACCAGAAAACTTAACTTAAATTCTCTAGGAATGACCGTAACCATCGTAAACTTTCTAATGGACACCTATAGCATACTTAACTCCGAATTTCACATTTCTTTATAAAAACAGGCAGCATGCCCTTCCGTTTACCGTTAAATCCATTCGCCTATTCAAAACATCCAATATATCTTTAAACATAAAACCATTTAATCCAGCTTTTAAACTTCTTCTATCAATGCATTTTAAAACCATTTAAGACCTGAACACTTAACCATACTTTGCAATCCTCTATACATGATCCCAAAACACCTTCACATGGCCCACGGGTCAATCACGCTCAGACAGCCACAAGCGTTCTCCCATGACATCCTTCTTCAACTGGTCACTCATCGAGTTTAGGTAGAGTGTCCTCACCTTCTTTTAAATCACCTACATCACAAAGACATCTATGAGCTAAAAGGCTCAGCAAGTCAATGTAAATTTTAAATGAATGATGTGCATATGCAGTTTATAAAACATGCAGTCATTTCATTTCATTTCGTTATATAGTGGGATGTTACCGAGGTTTTACTCTCGCCAGATAAAAAAGGCACATCAAGCGGTTAGACAACATTCTCTATTTACCGAGGGTAAAATATGTTCCACCTATGGGACAGCCATGTCTGAACTCCATCCTGACATGACCGGGATTACATGCATTCATTTCTTTTTATTAGTTCATTTCTTTTCATAAAACATGTGCAGAAAATTTGTTTTCGTGACATTTTTAAACAAACGTGATGTATGAACAGTTCATAATGCTCAAACTTATAAAAACATATAAAGCAATCAATAAAAACATAAAAGACATTCTATCACTTAAACAACCTAACTATCCGTCCAATTTACACTAAGGCAATCTAAATCCTCCAATCCTTGAAAACGAAATCTCTCGTGGTGTAAGCCAAATCAGCCAAGCAAATCACAAAAACTTATCTCAGATCCTTTGCAATTTAACTTGGAGTCTGTTTTCTTTAACCGTGGAAATCGATCAACCTAACAAACATCAAATTAAAACACTTAACATACACTGAAGAAACTTTTGGATTTTCTTATAACAGTTTTTCGTTCAACTTCGAACACTCATAATTTTCTCGATATAACTTGAAATAGAGTAATTTCAAGTGCTATGGACTCCTCTAAGAGTTTACTTTATAATGGTGTAAGCCAATTACCAAAAGAAAATCAATAATTAGGCCGAACATCACAAGAACATAACCTGCTCTGTTTTTCATAAAATTCAAACTCACCGTTAATTTTTACTTCTTTTATGCATAATCTTCTATTTTACTCCATCCAAGATCTTTAGAACCCTTAAGTTAGAACATCCAAAAGAAGAAGAAAGACTAACCATAACTCTGAATTTTAGGAGGTTCAAAACTCATGCTTAAAACACTTCACAAAACCACTAAAACATGCATTTTTGCATAAAAAACTCAAGCCTATTTTAAATAATACCTTTGTCCTTTGAAGTGAAGAAAGTCTTGGCTGAATAAAAGCTTAGAGAAGAGAGTAAACGGTTGCTGGAGAAATCGTGAAATGAAAGAGAGGGTTGTGGTTTTTTTTTTTTATAAACTTTATTTAATAAAGTTTAACTTTAGCTTATTTACTTGATTTACACATAACTTTTAATTTCATAAAAATTAACCTTATTTCTTATTTTTCAACACTTTTCACTCTTTTCATTCCTTCTTTTTCACTTACTTAATTTTCCTTTTCTACTTTACTAATTCTCATTCTTCCTTTGTTGTTTCTATCTGTAATAACTCGAAAATTTTGGATTTTTAATTTTAAATTTTTGAAACTTTTAATTTAATCTCGGTCGGAGTTTTGAGAAATATTTCAACGGAAAAATTAAATTATAAGACTCGAAGCCTACTTTTGTGATGGTTTTCAGAATTTAAAGTCGGGAGGTCGAGAATTCAACGAAATTACGGATGATGTTTAGGTAAATTGTTATTTGTTTGAATTAAAAAATATATATATATAACACCCGAATGGCTTCGGGAAGAAGCCATTCCGCTGTTACCGCAGTGCACCCGAGTGCTAAGAGAAGACGACCGGGGAGCGAAGGCGATCGTGTGCCGAAATCGGAGCTGCGATCAACGGTCGACAAGCACGAGTGTGAGAGGTGAGTTGTGAGCAAGTGCTGCTATTCCGACGAACCGAAGCCGTTCGGTTTCATCAGCTCGAGTTCCCGAAGTGATAGCCAAGTGTTTCTGCCGACGACAGCGAAGGGCGGGTTTCCGACCAATTCTGCCACCGACGATTTGGGCGCCTTACTGGAGTCCTTCTTCTCCCGTTGTGTGCAGAACGAACATTGCTCGGTAAGTCTCTCTCCCCTTCCCTCTGCTATCCTGTCCGGTTTGGCAGAGAGTAAGGCTCGGCTTCTCTCCCTTTCGGTGAAATTGGCAGCAATGTTGAGGGGGAAGGTGCCGTGAATTGAAGGGGGGAAACCAAAGGTGAGCCCTGTCGGTTTCCCTATTTTGGTTGAGCTTGGTGCTCGGCCTCCTTTCAATTCCGGCAAGCTTGGCCAGAATGTATAAGTGGAATGTGACTAGTTGTGTATAGGAATTGTGAAATTCGAATTGAAATCAAGAATCAAACTTTTTTATTTTGGGGCAGCTTCAGTTTTTGGCCGCTTCGGCCTACGTTTGGTTGATCGTTTTAAATTCTGTTTTAGTGGGTTAAAATAGGTGGTTAGAGGAACGTATGGCTGCTAGAATCGTTCGATTCTGAAATCCGACGCAAAAGTTATGCACGTCAAAAGTTTATGGCGGATTTTGGTCCGAGTCAAATTAGCGAGCGTTTTTCATAGAATTTCGACGTGTGATAGTAGCATAGCCGTTTTTGATGTGTAAAACTAGTTGCGAGTGAGTTTTGGTTGAAGAGAAGTGAAAATGTGAAATTAGATAAAAATGACAGATTTGGTTTTTAGCATTTTTAGCCTATCTGCGGCTTACTGTTTTAAAATCTGTCTTAGTAGGTTAAATTAGGTTCCTGAGGGGGCGTTTAGCCACTTGAATCACTCGATTTCATTAACGGACGCAAAAGTTATGCGCATCCAAACTTTAGGCTGGTTTTCGGCCGAACCAAACCAATGACCCGTTTTAGTTGGAATTTCATGAGTGCAGTTAAGGAAGGTTATTTTTAGCTATTTGATGAATTTTGAGATAAATACTGATGAGAGATTGGTTGTGTTTTAGGTTGACGCTTTTTTGGGGAAGCTGTGCGTCGAGTGAGCTTAGGACGCCAGGTAAGTAGTGCATGCATGCGTTTTGCCCAAACGGGCCTATACTGTAGAACTTTAGGGTTTATGTGATTGATTGTGACGTGCGTGCGTATTGTTTGTCATGCATCATATTTTAAAAACGTAGACGAAAATGGTTTTGAGCATGTTTTGAATATGTGGTGAGACGTGTGGCGGTGGTACCGTAGATCCCGCTAGTGTGCGGGCCGGTGCTTCACCAGTCACGGATTTTGCTCGAGATGTGGGTCGGCTGGGCCGTCACGCGGCGTGAATGTGTTGACGGTGAGGGTGATGGGCAGTGGTACCGCGGATCCTACTAGTGTGTGGGCCGGTGCAACACCAGTTGCGGATTTCGTTCGAGGAGTGGGCTGGCTGGGCTGTCGCAAAATGTGTGTATGTGGCAACTGTGGTCCCGTGCTGGGGAGGCTGGGACGGGGGCGACGTGTCAGGGTGTAGTGTGGCGCGAGGTACACCCTTACCCTGATGTGGTTGTCGTGTGGTGATACGTGTGTGTAGCTTGTAGGCCTTGTTGCTGGGGAGTTCGGGACTGTGGCGACGTGTCAGGGTGTAGGGTGGCGTTAGGTTCCTCCTTACCCTGGTGCGGCTACACTACACGTCACAGATGTGACAACATGAGTGTGATTGTAGAGACTGCATGTGATAGGATTGCATTTGTAGCACCCTCGAGAAAAAAAAAACCACCGCGTTCCCGGTGCGCTACAGTGCATCTACACACTATACACACTAACACTTGACATAACTCACTCAATTGAATACCTCTTTCGTTTTCAAATCATTTTCAAGAGAACATTTGAGAGTATGAAAAGTTTGGGACTCGATCTGAAAACAACTCGCGTCCCGAATAGGAAACACGAAATCCTCAACACGAAAACTACGCAGCGAAAAAGAAAACCATTTAAGGTAGTTGAAGATAAAACGGTAAGACTCGAAATCCTAAGAAAGAATCTAACGCACCTCTCGAACTACACAATCCGGTGCCACGCACTCACGTCCCCACTTCAACATCCCGCATGCACCCTCACGGTGCCGCACGTGCCAACTCAACGTCACTGTGTTTCGCGCACGCTCACAGCGCCGCGTGCCCCACGTACCCTGCCGCTGTACAGCACGTCCGCGTGCACGCCCTCATCCGGCGCCGCACGACCAATGAGTACCCGCAGGGCCGCGTGCCCCGCGCACCTGCGATCACACCGCACCCCACGCTAATCTACAGTTCTCTAACATTCACTGTACACACCTCAATCTATTTCATATCCTTTCGACTCCCAACCCTCTCCCGAAATTTCGGCAGAGTAACGCCTAAAAACTGGCTATCCCAAAAATTTAAAACCCTGCACACAGTTCACTAAAAACTAACAATATTTATCTATCCATCATCTAGAGAAATCACCATAACAAAATTAGAGTATGAAGACAACGAAAATCCATCAAATGCAAATGAAGAAAATTCACAGTATAGAGCAATTCCAAGCTCCTACATGTAAAATATATGCGTACGTCGCCAAAATCACACGCACTCCATATACACCTATACACTGACGCATATACAACTCATCTCATCGACTGTACAAAATCACCACAAAAAAAAATACCCGCAAACAAACCAGGCCACCACCTACCATCTCCACGGGTCGGGTCGCCCTAACAAAATCTGCCATCCGGTGCCTCAGTCGCACGCCGCCAACCATCCTATGCCTCAGGATTAGGCTCTCGAGGCTCACCAGCAAGGTCGTCAGCACCTACACCACATAACACACAACATAAGCTTAACGCTCAGTAAGTAATGCGATATGAAAGTAAAAGCCGACAATACAATTCTACCACATGCAGTCTCTACACTCACACTCATGTTGTCACATCTGTGATGCGTAGTGTAGGTGCACCAGGGTAAGGAGGAACCTAACGTCACCCTACACCCAGACACGTCGCCACCGTCCCAGACTCTTCAGCAACGAGGCCCACAAGCTACACACACGCATCACCACACGACAACCACATCAGGGTAAGGGTGTACCTCGCGCCACACTACACCCTGACACGTCGCCCCCGTCCCAGCCTCCCCAGCACAGGGCCACAGTTGCCACATGCACACGTTTCGTGACAGCTCAACTGGCCCACTCCTCGAGCGGAATCCGCGACTGGTGTTGCACTGGCCCACACACTAGTAGGATCTGCGGTACCACTGACCATCACCCTCACCGTCAACACATTCACGCTGCATGACAGCCCAGCCGGCCCACTTCTCGAGCGAAATCTGCGACTGGTGAAGCACCGGCCCGCACACTAGCGGGATCTGTGGTACCATCGCCACACGTCTCACCACATACTCAAAACATGCTCAAAATCATTTTCGTTCACGTTGTTAAAATATGATGCATGTCAAACAATACGCACGCACACCACAATCAATCATATAAACCCTAAAGTTCTACGGTGTAGACCCGCTTGGGCAAAACTCATGCATGCACTACTTACCTAGCGTCCTAAGCTCGCTCGACGTACAGCTTCGCCAAAAAGTGTCTTAACTTAAAATGCAAACAATTCACTCGTCAATCTTTACTTCAAAACTCACCAAACAATTTAAAATGACATTCCTTAACCAAATCCATGAAAATTTCAGTTAAAATGGATCATTAATGTGGTTCGTCCGAAAACCAGCCCAAAGTTCGGACGCGCATAACTTTTACGTCCGTTAACGGAATCAAATGATTCAAATTGCTAAACGTCCCTTTAGGAACTTAGTTTAACATACTAAGATGGATTTTAAAACGGTAAGCCACGGCTAGGTGGAAAAACCCCGAAACCAAATCTGCCCCTTTTTATTAAATTTCACATTTTGTTTTTCTTCAACAAAAAGTCACTTAAATCGTGCATTTCTCAACCCGTCCATTGCACCATGAAATTCACTTCTATTCCACCTAAATTCTAGCACGAAATTTCTAAAACTTAGAAGTAAAAACAACTTAACGTTCGGCCATCAAATTAGGACAAAGCCGAAAGGGAAAACCCCCCGTTCTTGGTCGGGTCTTGTCGCGGGAGGGCCGAGCCACACACTGGTTTCAAAACACACACACTAGATTCTAAAACTCCCCAACAACCGAGCTCCAACTGTCGGGAGTTCAAGAACAATCGAGCTTTAACGCTCGGTCGACAGAACCGAAAAAAACAGGGGACACATACCTTCAGTCTTTCAATGCGGGAAGGCCGAACCAACTTCTCCCTCTAACTCGTCGGCACCCCCCTCGCACGGTCGTCGTTCGTCGGCAGCACACTCCCCCCTTCGGTCGAGCTTGCTCCTCTCGGGCGCTCGATCGCAGAACCACCGAAGTGGAATGGCTTCTTCGTAAAGCCATTCCACTTAACACATTATATTTATTTATTTATTTATAATAAAATTTACCAAAACGCCCTCACGTGTTTTAATCATCCGTAAATTCGTTAATTTCGGGTACTTCCGACTTTAAAATCTCGAAACACACCACCAAACCAAACTTCAAGTCTTATAATTTAATTTTCTCGTTAAAATATTTTTCGAAACTCCAACTGAACTTAAATTAAAAGTTTCAGGAATAAAATTTAAAAATCCAAAATTTTCGGGTTATTACAGCATTGTCGGCTTTTACTTTCATATCGCATTACTTACTGAGCGTTAGGCTTATGTTGTGTGTTCTGTGGTGTAGGTGCTGACGATATTGCTGGTGAGGCTCGAGAGCCTAGTCCTGAGGCATAGAATGGTTGGCGGCGTGCGACCGAGGCACCGGATGGCGGATTTTGTTAGAGCGACCCGACCCGTGGTGGTGGTAGGTGACGGTGAGATACATTGGGTTGTTATATTTTTTGTCGAGTATTTATGCAGATAGAGGAGTTTATATAGACGTCGATTGTAGAGGATTGTATAGAGTGGTTGTAGTGTTTTGGGGACGCGTATGTATTTTTATAAGTTAGAGTATAGTATTGCTCTATACTGTGAATTTTCTTCATTTGCATTTGATAGATTTTCGTTGTCTTCATACTCTGACCTTGTTATGGTGATTTCTCTAGATGATGGATAGATAAATATTGTTAGTTTTTGGTGAACTGTGTGCAGGGTTTTAAATTTTTGGGATAGCTAGTTTTTAGGCGTTACTCTGCCGAAATTTTGGGAGAGGGGTTGGGAGTCGAGAGGATATAGAATAGGTTGAGATGTGTACAGTGAATGCTAGAGAAGTGTAGATGAGCATGGGTGTGCGGCGTGATCGCAGGTGCGCGGGCCACGCAGCCCTGCGGGTACTCACGGGTCGTGCGGCGCCGAATGAGGGCGTGCGCGCGGACGTGTTGTACAGCGGCAGGGTGCGTGGGGCACGCGGCGCTGTGAGCGTGCGCGAGACACATCGATGTTGAGTTGGCACGTGCGGCACCACGAGGGTGCGCACGGGGTGTCGAAGTGGGGACGTGAGTGCGCGGCACCGGATTATGTGGTTCGAGGGGGTGTGTTGGATTCTTTCCGAGGATTTCGAGTCTTACCATTTTATCTTAAACTATTTTAAATGGTTTTTTTTTCCGCTGCGTAGTTTTTATGTTGAGGATTTCGTGTTCCCTCTTCGGGGACGCGAGTTGTTTTCAAATCGAGTCGAAAAATTTTCATACTCACAAATGTTGTTTTGAAAATGATTTGAAAATGAAAGGGGTATTAAATTGAGTGAGTTAGGTCAAGTGTTAGTGTGTGTAGTGTGTAGATGCACTGTAGCGCACCGGGAACGCGGGGTTTCTCGGGGTGTTACACTATCTATCGTTTTAAAAGAATTCATCGAATATTATTGGGACAAAATGTATAAAATCTTGGGTGTTACAATTATGATGTGATTCTTGGAATAGATTAGATAACCAAGTATTATGAGACTATTGACTATCAAAAAGATGAGAAATTTTCAATTGCTTGGAGAAGAGCCATTCTTTTTCAACAGGGATGGTAAAGGTTTGAGAATTCTAGTGATATTAGCCATGCGAGCTAAAACTTATTGAATTCTAGATGCATTGGATTTCTAGCGAGTGCTATATGTTTTCAACTTGAAGGAGCCACAATTTCTAGCGATCGCTATATGTTTTCGACTATTGACTATCGTTGTTTTTCAGATGTTTTTTTTTTATGATTGGACAAGTTTACCACTTACAAGAGATGCGGAATTCGACATAGATATTCTACCTGGAACGTTGCCAATCTCTAAAGCTCTTTATAGAAAGGCACTAAGCGAATTAAATGAGTTAAAAATTCAACTTCACAAGCTACTAGAGAAATGGTTTATTTAACTGAGCTTCTTATTCTGGTGAGCACCAGTACGATTTGTGATGAAGAAAGACAAATTTATGATGATGTGTATCGATTATTGAGAGCTCAATAAGGTTACAATTAAGAACAAATATCTACTGCCATAATTTATTTGATCAATTAATGGTTGTGATACTGTTATAAAAGATAGATCTCAGATCCGCTATCACCAACTAAAATTAAGGAGGAAGATGTAATCAAGACGGTGTGAAGTATATTTTATCTATATTGCTTGAAATCAGCGAATGAATGCTTTTGTTATGGAATAATACAATATATTATAAAGCATCATGTTTTTATACAAAAATTTATTTTTTATGGTAAATCTTGTGATGAATTATATTTTTATACAGATTTATTTGTAAAAAGAAATTATAGATGTGAGAAAGAAAGACAAGTTGCTGAAAATAAGGGTGAAGAATTAGGAAACAATTAAGATTTTAGGAGAAAAAAGTGCATCTAATTTAAGTTAAATATTTTGATTAGATGAGGACAGAGAAGATCTTGAGGAAAATTTTATTTTAAGAAGAGTTGATTTATGTTGGAGAAGAGGGGAGAAAAAACGATAGAATCAAATAAGAAAATAATTTTTGGAGAAAAGATGATAGAATCAAAACGTAGCATTGTTGCAGAATCCGGACAACATCGCATCACAAAATTTCATATTTTTATTGTTTTTCAATTATGATTTATATGATTAATTTGTTGATCTTTTTTTTTTCTTTTATGTACTAGATATTTAGTAGCTGCGAGGGGAAAATACTCAATTATGTGAATTTATGTATTTTTGTTATGATTTGCTTCATAAACTTGTCTAGATAATTAAATATATTTTTTGTTTTTTATTTTATTCAGTATTGAAAAGTATAAATAAATATTAAGACTATATTACTTGTGACTGTAAATAGAGTTAGGAAATGTATTGACTTGTGTAAAATTGAATATTTTCATATCAAATTATTAATTTTGCATAATTAATTACAATTATGATTAATTGAGCTCATTATAATATTTATTTTTCATAAAGTAATGACAAAAATATTGTAAGAGTTAATTAAGTAACTATGACAATACTTGATTTATGAAAAATAGTCGAAGTCATCTAATTTGTTTGATGCAATATCTTTACAACATCATTAATAAATTTCATGCACTAGGAAATTGAATCTAAGCCATGTTTATATCTCTTGATTTTCTTATTTGATTTGTTTGTGCTCTGATTTAGTTATTTAATTCTCACTCAACTCATCGTACCAAATCAATTTTCACTTTTAATTGAATTGGTTTCGCTTAGATATAATTCTCGATAATTTTATTCTGGTGGGATTCGACATATAATCTTTTAGAACTAAACTTCAAATTACATCTAATCTCTAAACAAGTTAGTCATAATTCTCAATTTGTTAGTTCTGGCTACTATTCCATTTTCTTTTGCTATCCTCCTTTGAGTTTAAGTTTGTACTTGCTTACCCTTTTCTTTCGTCATAATTGTTTTACTCGTAACATGTTCCTTGAGTTATTCATGTCAAGTTATCTATCATGTTAAACTACATGATGTGAAGATCATGAGCTGATACATTGCATGTGGCTCGGCCCATACTTTGGGGTGATATTATAAAAGATCTTTGTGCCTGATGAAACCCTAGAGTGGTAACAAAAGAAAGAACAGAGAAGAGAGAAACAAAAGGATTCTTGGATTTTTCATGAGCATCTAGAAGAGAATTGTGTTTTCTCAAGTTTCAACTATTGGATCGTCTTGGAATTTTGTCAGTAGGTTTCAACACCAAGAGGTACCTTTTGAATGGTGGCAATCGTTGTTTGTGCTTCCTAAGACTATCTGGTAGCGTAAAAATTGGACTGTAGTTGGAATGTTGTTTGATTTTGATGAAATTGTTTTATGCCTCTAGTTTGATAATCTATATAGAATTTTGGTTGTGCCCATTACATGTGATATAGTGGAAGGTTCGATTAAGTTGCCTATGAGTCGCGTGGTTTTTTATTCTTTATTTTGAGGGGTTTTCACGCTAAAAATTAGTGTTGCAAATCTCATTATTTTTGGATAATCTATTATGGCTTATTACTTTGGGTTGGTTTGATTTGCCTATTTGATGCGCGCCGCGCCAAGCCTTGCTAAGGCCCTATTTCATCCACAAAACAAAAACTGGTCAAATCAAGAGTGCTCGGCTAGGCCGAGGAAGTAGTAAAATGAATAGAAAAGTTGAATGAGTAAATGAAGTTCAAATGAGATGAACTTTTAAGGATAACTCTATCCAGAAGTAGGTGGATCCTTTTAAAATTTTAAGACAAAATATGAATTGGAAATAAAGATATGCAAAGAGAACCGAAGGTTGTGTGATGAGCAAATATCATGGCACTCGGCATTTACTTCCTTCAAAGAAAAGAAGAAGAAAACTAAGGCAATGAGGTTTGGCCACTTTCTACTATATTCCAACTCTCAAAAGAGTGGATAGAATGGTGGAATTTAAGATCCTTCAAACAACCTTGAGTGTGAGGAAATGGAGGGGCAACTCCACTTGCGTTGCTTGCAACCAAGTCCTTACCTAGAAGCTTCACTCTTCTTCGGTTTTCTTCTCCAACTAAAGAAGCAATTTTCATTCAACCAAAATCAATATTTACAACCACCAATATCCAAGTATTTATAGACCTAAGGATGGTTGATGGTTGGCTCAAATTGGTTTTCAAAGAGTCATTGGAATGCTACTCCAATTCGACCGCACATATGGCACTTCAATGGGTCTTCAAGCTCATTTGGATGGCCAAGATATAATGCTCCATTGATTCATTAGATGATGGCAGCCAAGTCATCAATCCTTGTCCATGCTTAAAAGGGGAAAGTTTCAACAAGACTCCTTAAAGGGGTTGCCTTGGTTTGCCCAAAAAGGGTAATGTTTTCCCCACTTCATTTGGCGCCCAAGTTCTGATTTTCCTTCATGGCCGAAGCTCTTCCATGCAATTGAGTTTGAACCAACTTCAACCCATCATTTAACCTAACATATATCTAACCCTAATGCCTAAGCATGCATGCAATTAATAATAATTACATGAAGGCCAACGTTTGCCACAAAAATACAAATGGCTAAGTGTTTGCCAAAACATAAACATAAGGTTCTCTGTTACAAATTTGCATTAAGGTAAGACAAATTCCTTTTTTGATCTTGATGAGCTTCTCCTCCTGAGGCTTCCATGCTAAGGTTGCTTCTTGTGCTTTAAGCTTCCATTCTATGCCTTTAAAGAAGTCTTTACCTGCAAAAGAAATAAAATTGTAAGCAATTAAGTTAGGTAAAGTTTGGATCTTGGTTTTGGATTAAATGAGTGGGCCTTGGGGCACACACTATTTGATTACACTAAGAGAGAAAAAGATATTTTATTCCACTATGTATTCTTGGTGTCGAGAGTTTTCTTAACAAGTGGTATCAGAGCACCAAGTTTCTTTGGTCGTTATTCTTGTGTTTGTCAAATTGAGGAGTCTAGTAATAGTAGGAATACTCGATTTGAAAGTCATGAGTGGAAGACTTATTATGTTGTCTGGGTTATGAAGACACGTTTTTGGGAGATGAGGGCACACCAAACTATATGTTTGAAAAAGATTAGGCCAAGTTGAATAAGAAGGTTGTTAGAAAAATTCGACAGTGTGTTGATAATAGTGTTTATCAACACGCTGCCAATGAGACAAACATCAACAAGGTTTAGGAGACTCTTAGGGAGTTGTATGAAAAGAATAATGCACATAATAAAGTTTTTCTTTTCATGAAATTTATGTATCTCTTATACACAGATGGAACTCCAGGTTCTGATCACTTGAATGTTTTTCAAGGAATTCTAAACCATTTGGTAGCACTTGACATGAAGCTAGAGGATAAGATACATGCATTGTATTTGATTAGTTCATTGCCTCACAGTTAAGAAACTCCTGTTATTTCTCTTAACAATTCTGCTCCAGTTGACGTTCTCACTTTGAAAATTTTGAAAGAAAGCATGTTGAATGAAGAAAACAAATAAAAAGAGCAAGGGCTAACTACGCAGAGTTAGGTGCTAGTTTCAAAGAGACGAGGTAGGGCCTAGGGTAAGAAGTAGAAGAGTCGTGACAACAATGACAGATCATGAGGAAAGTCTTGGACAATGAATGACTTCATATGTTTCTATTGTGACAAGCAAGACCACAGGAAATCTTAGTGTAGAAAATGGTTAAAAAAACAAAAAAAGAATGAAAAAGGTGAATGAAATATAGATGATGCTAATACAATAGCAATTGCTCATGGAGAAGTGACTATTATCTACGATGATATCAGTGTTAACCTCACATGTTAGAGTCCTTATTGGGTAGTTGATTCTAGTACTTTATACCATGTTACTTCTCACGTGTGATGACTGATGGTGAGTTTTGTCATGTGAAGATGGAGAACGATGCATAGTACGAGATTGTAGGTCTAGGTGATATCTACATGAATGTTGATGACGAATGTCAATTGGGTTTGAAGAATATGAGGCATGTTCTTGATACTCGTCTAAATTTGATCACCACCAGTGTACTTGATGACGAGGAATACAAAAACCTCTTTGGTGAAGATAAGTGGAAGCTCACTACGGGATCGTTGGTGGTCGCCAAAGGAAATAAACACAATTGTCTTTATTCGATGCAGGCAACGTCTTACGAGGGAGAAGAGAATGCGGTTGATGACTTGTCTACTCAACCATAGCATATACAGCTTAGACACATTAGCAAGAAGAGTATGTAGAAAATTTCTCAAAATTAGATAATTCATGGTTTGAAATCTACAGAGCTAAAGGTATGCACTCATTATTTGGCTACTAAACAACATATGGTTGCTTTAAAAACTATGTATCCGTCTAGAAGACTTAATGTGTTATATTTGATACAAATTGATATTTGTTCTATGGAAACTATGAGTCGTGATAGTGCTCGTTATTATATTACTTTTATTGATGATCATTCCAGAAAGATCTGAGCTCATGTTTTGAAAACTAAAGTCCAGTCTTTAGGTTTCTTTAATTTTATGGAAAACGTTAATTGAGAGAATTAGCAAGAAGTTGAAATGTGTTCGTTTATATAATTTTGGTGAATATATAGGGTTATTCAAGGAGTATTGTACAACTCATGGGATAAAGTTTAAGAAACAAAAAATGCCTAAGCATAATGAAGTTTCAGAGAGGATGAACCGCATGATTAATGACAAAATTTATTGTATGATCTCCCATGCAAAGCTGGCAAAGTTCTTTTTAGGAGAGGCAATGAGATTGACAATTGACTTGATAAATCTTTTGCTTTCAATTACTTTGAATCATGGTATGGCTTAGAGGGTGTGGCCAGGGACAGACATTTCATATGGGAACTTGAGAGTTTTTGCTGCAAGACATTTGTGTATATCCCTTGAGATGAGAGATCTAAACTTGATAGTAAAACAAGGCAATGCATTTCATTAGATACAATAATGAAGAGCTTGCGGTCTTTTTGGAAGTAAAAATGCAGTTTTTTTGGAAGATCAAACCATGGTAGATTTTGATAAGATAGAGAAGTTAGAATCTAGCAGTGAAGAGCAAGTTGACTCAAGTATGCTTTGTCCTCCTACAATTCTTATTAATGATAATAGAGGTGTATAGACAGATGATCACCTTCTAGTTGATAATGAACTAGTTAAAGAGAACCCATAAGAGTCACTAGTTGAGCCTCAGTTAAGTAGATCCACCGGAGAACGAGATTCTTCTAGAAGATATTTTATCAGTGAGTATATGTTGCATACTAACAGGGGAGAACAAGAGACTTATCAGGAGGTTTCGTCGCATGAAAAGGAAAATGAGTGGTTGTGTGCAATTCAAGATGATATGAAGTTCTGGCGTGAGAACAACACTTATAAGTTTGTGGAACTACCGAAGGAAAGAAGAGCTTTGAGAAACTAGTGGGTGTTCAAAATGAAATCAGAAGAAAGTAGCTTACAACTAAGGTATAAGGGAAAGCTAGTTGTGAAACGATTCGATCAAACAAAAGGTGTTGATTCTGATGAGATTTTCTAGCCTGTCGTAAAGATGATTCCAATCTAAATTGTTTTGGGATTGACCGCTAGTTTTGACTTAGAGGTAGAACAATTTGATGTGAAGATAGCTTTTCTCAATAGAGATTTAATGGAGGAGATCTATATGAAGCATCCCAAAGACTTTAGAGTTAAAGGGAAAGAAGATCTTGTCTGTAGGTTGAAAAGGAATTTTTACGAGTTTAAGCAAGTGCCAAGACAGTGGTACAAAAAATTTTAACACTTTTATTAAAGTGAATTGTATAACAAAACTACTTTTGACCATTGTGTTTTTATAAAGAAATTCTCATATTGTGATTTTGTAATTCGCTTGCTATACATTGATGACATGTTGATTATTGGACATGATGCTGATAAGATAGATAAGCTGAAGAAGGAGCTTAGAAAAGATTATTGCTCTCAAGCTCCATCTACTCATTGTCTTGTTTTTTCTTGGAAAGGGGAGAGAGTCGTTTGAGGTGAGTAAGTAACTTAGTAGGAGCGCTATATTAAATGCATGTAAAACTTCTTTTAACTTTTCTTTCAAAACATGATGTGAAAGCAAAATGCTTTTCAAACATCATTTGATGAAAACTTATTTTCAACGTTTTTAAAAAAAAGGCTCCAAGAACCAAATATGAGGCATTAAGTTAAACCTTCATTGCATGCATAGATGATTATACGAACATAAGTTATCGTCGTACTTATCTTATAAAAATTTACCTCGGTGAAACATGAGAGTCACTTAAGGACCCATCCGGTACATAAGTATAAAAAGTGGCGACTGAAGTCCAGCAACACCTCATGAGCTAGAAGGAAGAATCAACCTACGTGCAATCTTCGGATCCAGCCCTGCTACCTGGATTGTCGGTGAACAATGCTGATCTACGAAGCAACACAAATGAATGATAATAAACAAATAATAATATCCTTATCAAGTTTAGTGATTCAAAAACTAAGGAGTGCGTCATCACTACCATATTACCTATTTTATAACGTGTAAACATGACAACTTTCACGCAGTAGAAGGTGTACTAGGATGTCATCCTGATACTTTGACACCGAGACCGTCCAAAGAATCACAAGAATCTATCTTCTATCACAACAATAATAAAACCATGCATCAATGGTAAACATATAAATCATACATATATACATATAAAACATTGATGTGTTGTCGACCAGACCCCTTCAGATTTTCATGGGTGATAGCTGATCAAAATAGAGTTTTCATAAACATCATAAAATACAATACAAATAATAAAAAATCTCTCTATTTATGTTGAGTGCTCATTCTTCCAATTAGGGGCGCAACTGTCTTGAAGTGTTTGAAGTCCTCTAAGCCAAAAATGAAACCAAGGTTATGATTATCTTACTAATCACTAAAGGAAGACACAAAGATGAGCCTTAAACCATGACTAGGAACTCAATCCCTAAAACTATAAACAGTCGAGAAATTTGCCAACAAACTTTTCTTCAATTAAAGACCATGCAGTCAACACTTTAAGGGACGAGTGGACACTTAAAACAATTGAGTTTGGTCGTGGTCAACACCTGATATGCCCCAGAGGGCCACCACTCGATCACAAACCAAGGCTCAAATATTATCAAACATATTCACTAATAAGCTTCATTCTTTTGCAGGTATTGATGACTTTGAGGATCTCTTTGAAGACTTGGATTTAGAACTGAGCTTAAAGTACATGGATCAACCTCTACACATGCTCACTTGCAATTCTAAGATGGATGCACTTGAAGAGGAAATTTGTCTTCCTTAAAACTATCTTTTGTAACCAAACAATGTTTATTTTATTTGTTTTGTCAAACTTTAGCCACACTTGTATTTTTGTTGGCAAACCTTGGCTTTATTGTAATTTTAATGAATGCATGCTTAATTAGGCATTAGGGATAGATGAATGCTAGATTAGATGATGGTTTGGAGTTGTTTCAAAACACAAATGCATAAGAATGCATGAGGAAACTTTGGCCATGCGAGGATGATCCCCATTTGGCACCATTTTGAAGGTGGGGACCAATTACCTTATTTGGTCGAACCAAGGGCTGCCATTTGAAAATATTTTGTTGAACTTTCCGCTCTTAGACGTAGGCTTGGATTGATGACTTGGCTGCCCTCTTCCATTGATCAAATGAAGCCTTCAAATCTCAGCCATCCAAAGACGTTTGAAGACCACCACTTGAAGCTCACTTCGGCCGAATCTCCCAATAGTTCATTGAAGATTCAAACTTTAACCAAACTCCTCCAAACCATTCTAGGTCTGTATAAACATGGTTGTTGGTATTTGTATGAAGTTGTTGATGAATAAAATAGCCACGTTTCCTTAAGGAAAGAATTGAGCATTCAGAAGACACAAGATGAGCCTCAGAGTGAGCCACACCCGAAAAGAGTGAGCCTCCATTGCCTAAAACCCAAGGTTGCTAGAAGACTCTTATTACCATCCTCTTCTCAACTCTTTTGAAAGTTGGAAAACAGCAAGAGGTGGTCAAACAATTTTCCTTATGTTGCCTCAACGTTCCTTGAAAAGAAGTGCATGCCAGAAGCCATAAAATTGGCTTATCGGACAACCTTCGGTTTCTTCAGCACATTTTCTTTTCTACTAGATATTTTCACGTGATATTTTATAGTGTTAAACCTAAAGCATATTACAAGAGATCTTTAAAATTTCATTAGATTTGGAGCACATTTTTTTCTTCTACTCTTAGCCTATTTTAGAGGTATTCTCGGCCTAGCTGAGGGCCTAGTTTTCTAACTAGTTATTTTATGAGTAAAACATGGATCTTTAGAGAACACAACCGTGTCAACACCCTATCTATCGATCTGAAACTTTAGAGCTCTAGAGTTCCAAATCCAAATGAACTAGCGGTCGACACTTTATTCACAAGTGTCGACACTTGCTCGGTCCACACTTTCGCTTAAGTGTCGACACCCTAAACTCGCGAGTTATAGCTCAAAATGACACCTTTTGCAAAATAAAAGGTGTGCGGTTGACACTTCCTTTTAATAGTGGACACTCACCACTCTATTTCCAATGCAAAGTTTGAAGTGTCGAATGACTATCCATAATGGTCAACACTTGGGGCATTTCCATCAACGAGAAATCGTGAAAAATGTCTTTTCTTGTCGTTTCTCACTTCTAATTTACAAATGAACTTGAATAAAAAATAAACCTACTCCATAAGAAATGAACTTCTTATAGAGTAGGTTTATTTTTTATTCAAGTTCATTTGTAAAAAACAACTCTCGAATTGGAGCTTCCAAGCTCGAATCCAGTTTCCATAAAACCTAAATCTTTAAAAACAAAAAACAAAGGCAGAACAATTTACCCTCGAAGTCATTTCACAGGTATTGCTTCTTGAAGCCTTGCTGTAACGACTCCTTCTCCCAACAAAATATTTTTTGCTTTGGAGATTGGGCCGTAACCCAATATCCTCCCTTCACGGTTTTGTTTGGCGAGGACTTCTCAGTCGATCACCTAATCTGGTACTGCTCTCGCCTGAGCACTCTTAACTTCGGAGTTCTTACGGGATCCGTTGCCAATTGTGCTCCAAAACGCGTCTTACTATCTTGGGAGGATTTCTTTACACATGTTTTATTTTCATATACCTCCACCAAGCGATGTGGGACTGTGATGACCCCTTCTCTACGACCCGGGATTCTCCTACACTTGAGGCGTTACGTCACGCCGTCTCTCGAGGTTTGCCCCGCAGTCGTCCTCATACGTACACATCTGGGTCATCACAATCACCCCCCCTCGGGGCCCAACGTCTTCGTTGGCCACATTTCTGGTTTGGTACAGTCTCTAATACCATTTGTAACGACACATTTTCCTAGTAAGATATTGTCCGCTTTGGGGATTGGGCCGTAACCCAATATCTTCCCCCTCACGGATTTTTTTGGCGAGGACTTCCCAGTTGGTCACCCAACCTGATACTGCTCTCGTTAGAGCACTCTTAACTTCAGAGTTCTTACGGGATCCGTTGTCAATTGTGCTCCAAAACGTGTCTTATTATCTTGGGAGGATTTCCTTACATATGTTTCATTTCCATATACCTCCCCCAAGCGATGTGGGACTGTGACGACCCCCTCTCTACGACCCGGAATTTGCCTACACTCGAGGCGTTACGTCACGCCGTCCTTCGAGGTTTGCCCTGCAGTCGTTCTCATACGTACACATCTAGGTCATCACAATCATAATCTAGAAAATTTTGGATTTTTTTAAATGTAATTTCTGAATTTTTAATTTAATCTTGGTTGTCATTCCGAGAAATATTTTAACGGGTAGATTAAATTATAAAACTCGGAGTCTAGTTTGTGATGGTTTTAGAAAAATTTAAAGTCGGGAGGGCGAGGATTTAGCGAAGTTACGGACGATAGAAACACGTGAGGACGTTTTGGTAAATTTATTATTTAAATTATTTTATAAAATTAAAAATTTTATAAAAACAACTGAACGGCTTTTGCAAGCCGTTCAGTGTTTAGTTTTGCTTCGCTGGAGCCAAGAGTGAACACACGAGGAAGAGCGATTTGTGTGCTGAAGCGGAGCTGCGATCAACGGCCGACGAGCGCGAGTGTGGGGGAGAGCTGCGAGCGAGTGCTGCTATTCCGACGAACCAAAGCTGTTCGGTTTCCACAGCTCGAGCTCCCAAAGGGTGAGAGCCGAGCGTCTTCTGCCGTCCCGAGTGCCGAACGCCACCACCCTGTAAGTCCTTCTCTCTCTCTACTGTCCTGTCCGGTTTAGCCGAGACTAAGGTTCGGCTTCCTTCTGTTTTTCTGTGAAATTTGCTGCAAATGTTGAGTGGATTAGGTGGGTGAGTGTGTATGTTAGCGGGTGGACAGCAGAAGACTGGTGAGAGGGAGAGAAACCGAGGGAGAAGGTTGAGGCAAAATTCAGATTTTTTTACTTGAATTTCTGATTTTGGGTTAGATTGTGCTTAATAGGTTGAAATGTGATTGTTCGGTGAAGAAATTGGTGAGATTGGATCGAAGTTGAGATTTCGGCTATTTTTTGTATAAAAACAGATTCTGTTTTTGGCCATTTTGGCCTAGCTTTGGTTGATCGTTTTCAATTCTGTTTTTGTGGGTTAAACTAGGTTATTAGAAGAACGTATGGCCGCTGGAATCGTTTGATTCCGATATCCGACGCAAAAGTTATGCGCGTCGAAAATTTATGTTAGATTTTCGTCCAAGTCAAATTAGTAAGCGTTTTTCGTAGAATTTCGACGTGTAATAGTGGCATGGCTGTTTTTGGTGCGTAAAGCTAAATTGATTGAGTTTTAGTTGAAGAAAATGAAAATGTGAAATTTGGATAAAAACAGCTGATTTGATTTTTGGTGTTTTTCACCAATCTGCGGCTTACCGTTTTAAAATCCGTCATTTTATGTTAAACTAGGTTCCTAAGGGGACGTTTAGCCACTTGAATCACTCGATTCCGTTGACGGACGCAAAAGTTATGCGCGTCCGAACTTTCAGCTGGTTTTCGGCCAAACCACATTGGTGACCCGTTTTAGTTGGAATATCATGGGAATAGTTAAGGAATGTTATTTTTAGCTTATTTGGTGAATTTTGAAGCGAAGATTGATGAGTGATTGTTTGTGTTTTAAGTTGAGGCATTTTTGGCAAAGCTGTGCGTCGAGTGAGCTTAGGACACAAAGGTAAGTAGTGCATGCATGTATTTTGCCCAAGTGGGCCTACACTGTAGAACTTTAGATTTTATGTGATTGATTGTGGTGTGCGTGCGTATTGTTTGACATGCATTATTTTTTTTAAAAACAGGAACGAAAATGGTTTTAAGCATATTTTGAGTAGGTGATGAGACGCGTGGCGGTGGTACCGTGGATCCTGCTAGGGTGCGGGCCGGTGCTTCACCAGTCACTGATTTTGCTCGAGGGGTGGGCTGGCTGGGCCATCATGCGGCGTGAATGTGTTGACGGTGAGGGTGATGGGCAGTGGTACCGCGGATCCTACTAGTGTGTGGGCCGGTGCAACACCAGTCGCGGATTCTGCTCGAGGGGTGGGCCAGCTGGGCTGTCGCGAAACGTGTGTGTGTGGCAACTATGGCCCCGTGCTGGGGATGCTGGGACGGGGGCGATGTGTCAGGGTGTAGTGTGGCGCAAGGTACACCCTCACCCTGATGTGGTTGCTGTGTGGTAATGCGTGTGTATAGCTTGTGGGCCTCGTTGCTGGAGATTCCGGGATGGTGGCTACTTGTCAGGGTGTATGGTGGCGATAGGTTCCTCCTTACCCTGATGCGGCTACACTACACGTCACAGATGTGACAACATGAGTGTGAGTGTAGAGACTGCATGTGATAGGATTGCATTGACGGCTTTTACTTTCATATTGTACTACTTACTGAGCGTTAGACTTATGATGTGTGTTCTATGGTATAGGTTCTGACGATATTGCTAGTGAGCCTCGAGAACCTAGTCCTGAGGCATAAAACGATTGGCGGCGTGCGACCGAGGCACTGGACGGTGGATTTTGTTAGGGCGACCCGACCCGTGGTTGTGGCAAGTGATGGTGAGATTCGTGGGTAGTTATTTTGTGTCGGTTATTTATGTGGATAGAGGAGTTCGTATAGACGTCGATTGTACAGGATGATATAGAGTGGTCATATTTTGGGGACGCGTACGTATTTTTATATATTAGAGTATGATATTGCTCTATACTGTGGACTTTGTTCATTTGTATTTGATGGATTTTCGTTGTCTTTCAACTCTGATTTTGTTATGGAGATTCTCTGGATGGTTGATAGATATTTATATCTTTCTGGTGAACTGTGTGCAGGGTTTTATTTTTGGGATAGCTAGTTTTTAATATTTACTCTGCCAAAATTTCGGGAGAGGGATTGAGAGTCGAAAGGATATGGAATAGGTTGGGATGTGTATAGTGAGTACTTGAGAAGTGCGGGTGAGTGTGAGGGTACGACGTGATCGCAGGTGTGCGGGACACGCGGCCCTGCGGGTGCTAACGGGTCGTGCGGCACCGGGTGATGGCGTGTGTGCGGACGTGCGGTACGGAGGCAGGGTGAATGGGGTATGCGGCGCTGTGAATGTGCACGTGACACGGTGATGTTGAGTTGGCGCGCGAGGCACCGCGAGGGTGGGCGCTGGGAGTCGAAGTGGGGAAGTGAGTGCGCGGCACCGAAATTGTGTAGTTCGAGGGGTGTGTTAGATTCTTTCCTAGGATTTCGAGTCTTGTCGGTTTATTTTAAAACTATCTTAAATTATTTTCTTTTCCGCTGCGTATTTTTATATTGAGGATTTCGTGTTCCCTCTTCGGGGCACGAGTTGTTTTCGAATCGAGTCAAAAATTTTTCATACTTACAGATGTTCTTTTGAAGATGATCTGAAAACGAAAGTACTATTAAATTGAGTGAGTTGTGTCAAGTTTTAGTGTGTCATAGCGTGTATATGTAGACGTACTGTAGCGCACCGGGAACGTGTGGGTTCTCGGGGTATTACACTTGCGAACATTTCCTTAGTCTCCAAACACAATGAATCGTACAACACAAAATCGTCACTCTTACTTCTCTTCACTCCTCTTACGGTGGCCGTGGAGAAAAAAGGAAGGGGTTATGATTTCCTACCCCTTCCATTAAAATAATCATTTTCAATCAAATTTTCATTAACTACAATTTAGCCCCTCTACTCTGATAATTTACCAAATAAGACCATACGTTAAATTGCACCAAAAACTCTCAAAGTTTCATTCTCCAGAACCCGAGAAAAATCCAACACATAGATTTTAGTTGATTATAAAAAAAATATAAGTTTTTATAGAGGCACATAGAGAAAATTCTTGACATACTTAACATGAGTAGTGGGAAGTCTGTTGCGTCTTTATTTGTGAGAGTCAAGCAATGTCCTACAAGTGACAATAAAATCAAGAGAAAAAATATGTCTTATCCATAAGCATCGAGTAGATTAATGTATGTCATTGTGTGTTTAGGCCAAATATTGCTCATGTAGTTGGTGTTGTTAGTTGTTTTCTCTTTAATTCTTGAAAATAGCGATGGGCAGCTGTAAAGTGAATTCTCATGTATCTTAGAGGTACTTCCAATGTGTATTTGGACTTTGAAAATGATAAGTCTGTGTTGGATAATTTCATAAATACAAAGATGGTTGGTGACATGGAATTAAGGAAGTCTACATCAAGGTATATGATTTCTTTTGTAGGAATCTGTTTCGTGGCAATCTAAATTGCATGATTGGGTTACTTTGTCAAGTACAGAGATTGAGTATATTACAATTACAGAAACTTGTAAAGAATTCTTGTGGATGAAAAAGTTCATGCCAGAATTGAATCATGAATAGAATAAATTTGTTTTATACTGTGAAAGCTAGAATGCAATTCATTTTAGCTAGAATTTTTCTTTTCCCTCACGTGAAGTGTTCGAATCATAGATGCTACAACTTAATAAGATCCATACCAATGAGAATAGATCAGGCATGATAACAAAAGCTTTGCCAAAAGAAAATCTTGAGACTTGTAAGCAGAGAGTTGACATGTTAGAGCCTGATATATGTGCCGAGAGGAAGCTTTATTGGGCTTGACCCATATTTTGGGTTGAGACTATAAAAGACATTTGTGCGTGAAAAATCCTAGAGTGATGACAAAAGAAATAGGAGAGAATAGATAAGAAAAAAGATGCTCAGAATTTTCAGGATCAGTAGAAAAATAATTGCGTTTTCTCACGTTTTCACCGTTGGAATCTCTTGAAATTTTGATAGTCAGTCTAAAACATCAAGAGGTACATTCTAAATGGTAGAGAACTTTGTTTGTGCTTTCTAAGACTTTTTGGTGTTTTAACAATGAGACTACATTTTGGTACCCTTCTTTTTATCCTCTCGATTTTTATTTGATATTGATTAAATTTTTTGTGCCTCTAGTTTGATGATCTAGAGAGAATTTTAGTTGTACATATTATTTATGATATAATAGAAAGTTTGGTTAATTGTCTTACGTGTCTCATAATTTTTTACTCTCTACTTTAAGAGTTTTTAAACTAAAATTTAATTTTGCAAATTTTGTTAGTTTTGGTTGATATGTTATCACTTTTTAGTTGGTTTGCTTTATCTATTTGATTAGACAAAAAAAAAAAACATTTTATTCCGCTATATATTCTCGACAATATGACATGTGTTGAATATTTTTTCTGAATTTTTGGACCCTTCAAGCATTTTAGTTTATGGTATATTACTTTTATATGTAATAAACAATATTTTAATGAGCTAAGCATGTTATCCTTTTATATGCTTCATATCAGTTATTATCATGGTTTCAAAATATTGTTATAATGATATCTTGATTTGATGATCAACCAAAGATCTTTTGCAATTTTTTAATTGCTATTATATCCAAGTGATTGCTCTTTCTTTTCTCCCACTAGTTGAAGGGGGTGCTTACATGAGTAGAATCCCAGGAATAACTGATTGGGGTTGATGGAGGGAGATCTTCTTGTTTTCCTTGCTCTTTCAAGTTCTTGTTTAATCTGTTCTTTTCTTTAGTTTTTGTAATCCAATGAAGATAACATATTTGGTTTTAGCTTTTTGTTCTCTCCAGTTAACTTCAACGACGTAGAACCTTTAACTTATGAAAATATAAATTAACGATTTAAGTTAAATAACAAGAACTTGACAAAGTGAGAAAAATACGGAGACAATCTTTACCCTAACTAAGTAAATGATCTCAAAGGAACTATGATATTAAAATGTTTATGTTGGTTTTAATATTCAAGAAAACTGAAATTTATTATTTGACACCTTAAAAATTAAATGAGGAATTACTTTTATTAAAGATAATAAGTGTGTCATACTAATGAGATTGTACAATCTCAAATCATTTGGAAAAGTCAAAATTAAGTGGTTAATAAGTACGTTCTCCTCCTACCTAGTAAAATTCATTTGAGATAACCTTAAAAATAAATCTGTGTCGCCTAACGCAACTAATTAAAAGTTAGGTAATTTACATGGCATACCCTGAACTATGGGATCCTTAACGAAAAATCTTTAACTATTTTTTATAATAAAACAAATCTAAACTATTAAAAATTTAACAAAACAAACTCCAGCGAGAACCTGTTCTCCTTTGTATCTTCTGTTCCCAAAGAAAATTTTCAAAATATTACGATTTGACTCAAAAAATATATCAAACGACATCAATTTTTTTTTGAAATTTTTACCACATGTCCAGAATATCATAGAAACAAATTATGAAATGATTAGTATTTTTTAACATTGTCACAATTTATTATAATTGTTTACGTCTCTTTTACAAAATATTCATTAAAATTACATATGTCATTCTAAAAAGTTATAAAAAATTTTATATGTTTTCATATGATGGATATGTAGCAAAACTTTCAAACAAATTCAAGATTGTTTGATATATTTTTTGAGATCATCACTAATATTTTAGAATTCGTTCTTTGGGAGAATTTTCAAAATATTAAAGGTTATACCAGAAAATGTACCAACGATATTAGATGTTTTTGACATTTTTACTACATATCCAACATATTATGGAAAATAATTATGAAACGTTTCGTGATTTTTTAACACTTTTACGATTTATCATAATTATTTACGTTTTTATTAAATAATTTATTAAAGTTACGTATGTGATCGAAAAATTATGAAACTTTCTAAATGGACTCTACTCATATAGCAATTGAAGTTGAAAAAATGGCTAGCAAAAAGAAGTTAACATGGTTTTATCTAAAAAATTAGCCCCATTTTTTGTTAAAGAATAGTCTATTGTAAACGTTTCATAATTTTTGAATAAATGTGTAACGCCCTGTAATTTGGCCGTTATAAACTTGACTTTTCATAAAATTCATAAGAATTTTTTTTTTTGAAATTATTGTACATATTAAAACTCACTAAAAACACTTCAAAACGTGTAAACTTCTTTTGTGAAATTTCGTACAAAGCATAAAGGAAATTTTTGTTAAAAACTTTTTTTTTGGCACTATTCATGTGAACAGTGCAGGGCAATTACTCGGCCCTTTGTTGTGGTCTAGCCCTGCAAAGGTCACTAGAACACAAAGGAAATCGTTAACCCTCTCGGTGCTCGGCCAAGCCGAGGAGACCTCAAATGGTGGCCGAAGTTGAACAAGCAAAATAACTTGAAAGAGTCAATTATATATGTGTTGCTTGGAGTGATTCTTGTGCTGTGAGTGAGGTGAGTGATGGTAGAAGAGGTGGTTCAAATACTTAAAGAAAAGAAAATAAAACAACACTCTCAAGTCGGCCACTAAACAATTTCATGCTCTTGGCATTACATTCTTTCCAAGGAAAGAATCTCGATCTTGAGGAGCCGGTTAGGGCCACTTTCTCTTGCCATCAACCCTTCAAGAGTTGAGAGAAATGTGCAGCTTTAAGATCCTTCAAGCAACCTTGAGCTTAAGGAAATGGAGGGGCAACTCCATTCGGTTGTTGCAACCGAATCCTTACCTAGAAGCTTCACTTCTTCTTGGTTTTCTTCAACACAAAATGGGCTATTTTCATTCAACAAAAACCAAGTTTACATGGACTAATATCCATGATATTTATAGACCTAAGATGGTGGAGCTTAGTGTGGTTTTAAGATGCAAGAAAACCGTTGGAGACACTTGGCCAAGAATGGTCTTTTGTCCACTTGGATGGTTGAGATGAGGAGTGAGTTCTGATCCAATGGAGGTGAGCTGCCAAGTCATTGATCCATGGTTTCTTCCTGAAAGGGAAACTCCAACACAAGTACTCAAAGTAGGTGGCCTTGGCTTGGCTAAAAAGGGAAAGGTGGTCCCCTCCAAAAGTGGTGCCAATTTGGAGCTTCTATCCTTGACCTTGTGGCTCCTTTCCATGCATAGGCTTTGTGTGCTTCTTTTTGGTTGTTAAATCTGTAATAACCCGAAAATTTTGGATTTTTTAAATTTAATTTCCAAAACTTTTAATTTAAGTTCGGTTGGAGTTTCAGAATAATATTTAACGGGAGAATTAAATTATAAAACTTGAAGTCTAGTTTTGTGGTGGTTTTCAGAATTTTAAAGTCGAAAGGGCGAGAATTTAGCGAAGTTACGGACGATAAAAACACGTGAGGGTGTTTTGATAATTTTATTATTTAAATTATTTTATAAAATTAAAATTTTATAAAACAACTGAACGGCTTTCGCGAAGCCGTTCAGTGCTCGGGTTTTTCGCCAGTGCCGAGAGCGAACGCGGGAGAGAGGGCGATCGAGGAGCTCGGTTTTGGTCTTCGATCGGTGGACGGCGGGCGCGGGTTTGTGAGCGGAACCGCAGTCGAGCATTGCTTCTCCGATGAACCGAGGTAGTTCGGTTTCAACAGCTCGAACCCCCGAGGTGAGGGCCAAGTGTGTTCTGCCGACGACCGTGAGGAAGGGCCACATTCGGTTCTGTTGCCGACAGCCGAGCAGTCGGATTTTAGTCTACTTCCATTCCCCCACCCGAGTGCAGAGCGACACCACCCTGTAAGTCTCTCTCTCTCCCTCTGCTTTTTTGTCCGGTTTGACCGAAACTAAGGTTTGGCTTCCCTCCGTTTTTCTATGAATTTGGCTGAAATGTTGAGTGGATTAGGAGGGTGAGTGTGTGTTAGCAGGTGGACAGTAGGAGACCGGTGAGAGGGAGAGAAACCGAGGGAGAAGGTTGAGCCAAAATTCGTATTTTGTGCTTGAATTTCTACTTTCGGGTTAGATTGTATTTAATAGGTTGAAATGTGATTGTTCGGTGAAGAAATTGGCGAGATTGGATCGAAGTTGAGATTTTGGCTATTTTTCCTATAAAAACAGATTCTGTTTTTGGCCATTTTGGCCTGGCTTCAGTTGATCATTTCCAATTCTGTTTTTGTGGATTAAACTAGGTTATTACAGGAACATATAGCGGCTAGAATCATTCGATTCCAATATCCGACGCAAAAGTTATGCGCGTCGGAAGTTTATGTCAGATTTTTGTCCAAGGCAAATTAGTGAGCGTTTTTCATGGAATTTCGACGTGTGATAGTGGCATGACTGTTTTTGAGTGAGTAAAGCTAAATTTGAGTGAGTTTTGGTTGAAGAGAAACGAAAATGTGAAATTGGATAAAAATGGCATATTCGGTTTTTGGTGTTTTTCACCTGTCTGCGGCTTACCGTTTTAAAATCCGTCTTAGTATATTAAACTAAGTTCCTAAGGGGACGTTTAGCCACTTGAATCGTTCGATTCCATTGACGGACGCAAAAGTTATGCGCGTCCGAATTTTAGGCTTGTTTTTGGACGAATCCATTTTTGGTGACAAATTTAACTGGAACTTCATAAGTTTAGTTAAGGAATATTATTTTAGCTTATTTGTTGAATTTTGAAGTCAATATTGATGAGTGATTATTTGTGTTTTAGGTTGATACACTTTTTGGCGAAGCAGTGCATCGAGCGAGCTTAGGGCGCCAGGTAAGTAGTGCATGCATGTGTTTTGCCAAGTGGGCCTACACCGTAGAACTTTAGGATTTTATATTGTTGATTGTAGTGTGCATGCGTATTGTTTGACATGCATCATATTTTAAAAACGTGAACGAAAATGGTTTTGAGCATGTTTTGAGTATGTGGTGAGACGTGTGGCGGTGGTACCGCGAATCCCGCTAGTGTGCGGGCCGGTGCTTCACCAGCCACGGATTCCACTCGAGGAGTGGGATGGCTGGGTCGTCATGCGGCGTGAATGTGTTGACGGTGAGGGTGATGGGCAGTGGTACCGTGGATCCTACTAGTGTGTGGGCCGGTGCAACACCAGTCGCGGATTCCGCTCGAGAAGTGGGCCGGCTGGGCTGTCGCGAAACGCGTGTGTGTGGCAACTGTGGCGCCCCGTGTTGGGGAGGCTGGGACGGGGGCGACGTGTTAGGGTGTAGTGTGGCGCGAGGTACACCCTTACCCTGATATGGTTGCCGTGTGGTGATGCGTGTGTGTAGCTTGTGGGCCTCGTTGCTGGGGAGTCTGGAATTGTGGCGACGTGTCACAGTGTAGGGTGGCGTGAGGTTCCTCTTTACCCTGGTGCGGCTGCGCTACGCATCACAGATGTGACAACATGAGTGTGAGTGTAGAGACTGCATGTGATAGGATTGCATTGTCGGCTTTTACTTTCATATCGTATTACTTACTAAGCGTTAGGCTTATGTTGTATGTTCTGTGGTGTAGGTGCTGACGATCTTGCTGGTGAGCCTCGAGATCCTAGTCCTGAGGCATAGGATAGTTGGCGGCGTGCGACCGAGGCACCGGATGACGGATTTTGTTAGGGCGACCCGACCCGTGGAGATGGTAGGTGGTGGACTAGTTTGTTTGCGGGTATTTTTCTTTTGTGGTGATTATGTACAGTCAATGAGATGAGTTGTATATGCGTCAGTGTATAGGTGTATATGGAGTGCGTGTGATTTTGGCGACCGTACGCATATATTTTACATGTAGGAGCTTGAAATTTGCTCTATACTGTGAATTTTCAGGAGAGGGGTTGGGAGTCGAGAGGATATAAAATAGGTTGAGGTGTGTACAGTGAATGCTAAAGAAGTGTAGATGAGCGTGGGTGTGCGGCGTGATCGCAGGTGCGCGGGACATGCGGCCCTGCGGGTACTCACGGGTCATGCGGCGCCGGGTAAGGGCGTGCGCGCGGACGTGCTGTACAGCAGCAGGGTGCGTGGGGCACGCGGCTCTGTGAGCCTGCGTGAGACATAGTGACGTTGAGTTGGCACGTGCGGCACCGCGAGGGTGCGCTGGGTGTCGAAGTGGGGACGTGAGTTCGCAGCACCGGATTGTGTAGTTTGAGGGGTGCGTTGGATTCTTTTCTAAAATTTGAAGTCTTACCGTTTTATCTTAAACTATCTTGGGGCGAACAATCGCCCACGGCACTGTTCACATGAACAGTGCCTGGTGATCACTCGCCCCTTCGGGCAAAAAATCGCCCCCTCCATTGTCATTTGGGTGATTGTTCGTCCATGGACGAACTTTTTACCCTTTCTGGGGCGACTGATCACCCCTTTTGGGGCGATACATCGCCTCATCTTCTGGATGGTGTGATATAAAACTGTCTTGGGGACAATCCATCGCCCTCACTAGCGCGATATATCGGCCCTTCCTCTGCTGTTGAGGCGATGACACTTCTCTTCCCCCTGTATCTCTTTTCCCATATCCCTTATTTTTTCCATAATCAAATCATACCTTCTTATCTAACTACATCATTTAAACTCCTGGAAAAAAATATTTCTAAAGCGTAGCGAAAGACAAAAATCCCAAAATTAGACTCATTCATTTAATCAATCCAAAACCAAACTAGTTCGGAAATAGAACTCATAACTTATAAAATTATTTTGTCAAATCTTTAAAATTATATATATATACACACATATATGCATTGTACCCAAAGTACTTAGAGAACCGCCCATAGGTCAAAATCACCCTAGCAGCTACAAGCACGCTCCATGGATGTTCCCCACCAACCGCACTGTCAATAATCTTGAGGATCAATGTCCTCACCTGTAATGATATCACCTACACCACAAAGTTATTAATGAGCCTAACGCTCAATAAGTGATATAAAATAAATAATGCATGCTCATGATTATGGTATGTTCTTCGTAAAATATGCAACTGAATCTGTTCTTTATTTCTTACATAACATGAGTTATTGGGGTACTAATTCTAGAAGAGAGATGGCCTAACTGATTATCCCTCTAGCAAAACGGCCAACTCGCTCTAGGGAAATTGGAATGGCGTAACTAACAGTCCCTCTAATGGAACCGGTTCCTCTAACAGAACTACTATACTCAGTTCCTTACCCACAATAACTATTTACGTATTTTACTGTACTATATTCTTCTTGTTCAGTTTACATGAAAACGTATGCATAAAACCGTTTTCTATGATTTGGAAAAACTATGATGCATGAATGTATGTTACTTACACATATCCTCAAGGTTGTAAGCGTAAAGTAACATAAACAGATAAACAAATCCATCAATAAACAAGAACTTATCATAATAATCTCACAACGTAAAATTTCTATCCAACCAAAACTCTCGAAACTAAAATCTCCAAGTTCCTTATTTATCCATCAACCTCCTAACTCGTTGTGGTGTAGGCCAATTGGCCAAAACGCATGCAAACATCACCTACCTCGCGTCCTCAGCTCAAAATTAGGCAATTGATCAACTTCCCTTTTTATTTGCAAACCTAAAACATAGAAATCAAACATCGTACATCAAAACGTATCCATTAACCTAAATATTGGAATTTCCTTCAAATTGGCTACAAATTTCAAAATCGCATAACTTTATCTATACATATGCAAATTCAAAATTCCAAAGGCATGGACTTCTTAAATAGTCTACTTTAACATGCTTAACTCAATTTATTAAATAAAACCAATTCAATGGATCAAAATTACAAAATGCCGAACTGCCCTGTAATTCACCATTTTTTATCTAAATTGTACAATTCCATGATTTCTTTCGTCTAAGTCTACCAACAAGTATTCAAATCTAATTAAACACCAAAACAACTTAGACATAAAGAAACTCCAACAATTTCCATGCATCACACGCTAGGGTTTATCAAACTCAATAAAACCCAATTATTTCATCCAATATCATGCACTTATCAAACAAACTTGCATCAATATAACTTAAATCAAACTGTTTTACCTTGAAAAATCTAAAAACTTTGAGAGGAATAGAAAGGTTTCGGGGAAGGATTTTCAGTAGAGAAAGAAGACAATTGCGTGCTGAAGGAGAGATTTCATATGATAATGTTTTAAAGATAAGTATGATTAACCTAACTAAAAAGTATTGTCTTCTTCCTAAATTACCCTTCACAACACATTCCACGTGAAATTTTCTCCTTTCTCATTTCTCTCTTCCATTTGACTTTTCAAACTCTTTTTTCTTTTTTTTTTCTTCTCTTCTTCTTCCTTTCACTTCTTCTTTCTTTCCAACGCCAACACCCACTTGCGTTTTATTTTTCTTCCTATAATTTCTCATGATATTTAATAATAATCTAACTAAACAGTATGCGTATATATATATAAATTAAACTGATAAGGTTTTTGGGTGTTACAAATGTGTGTTAGGTTTTTTTACTAGCCATTTTGCAATTCAAATTGAGAGTTTAAGTAGAGTCTATTGTTAATGTTTGGATGACATACGTAATTTTGATAAATTATTTTTTGAAAAAGTTGTAAAAAGTTATAATAAATCATGAAAGTGTTAAAAAATCACGAAACTTTCTAGAATTTATTCCGATTATATGATGGACATGTGATACAAATTTAAAAAAATTCGATATAGTTTGATATATTTTCTGCTATAAATGATAATATTTTGGAGATCCTCTTAAAAAATAGACTCCCGTTCTCAAGTACGTGCTCCTGTTCCCTAAAGATCTTTTTTTTAAAAATGATACAAGGGATTATTAGAGCCCGTACAACCAGACTCCCGCTGGGGTTTGTTTTATTAGATTTTTTTTTATAGTTCATGGTTCATTTTGTTAACAAAAATAGTTCAAAATTTATTTAGTGAATGATCTCATGAATGGGGATTCACTAACTAAATTACCTTTAAAAGTTTGCAAACGGTGGGAAGAGAGACAATAATTTCAATAAATTTTTGTTCTTTACTGTGAATGGGTGGACAGTAGTAAATGTGGCCAACAAGAAAACTAAAGCATCGTTTCAAAAGGATTACCCATTACCTAATGTGGTTTTAAATGTTCAAAGTTTAAGACTGAAATATGTGTCCTTTGCACAATCCATGTGCATTAAGTTTATTCATCATAATTATAACAACTGGGATTTCTGTTGTATAATTTTTGGGTTTACATGATGGTAAACGGCCGAGTTCAAGTTAGAATCAGAAGTAGAAAATTTGTACTGTTAACTAAAA